>JAHDVE020004464.1:203791-236369 GCA_022606495.2 Halesus radiatus | reverse complement strand
CTGCGGAGAAACGGTGTGATGGTTTGTTAAGTAGAAAATCGGAAATCGATGGGAAAATGTTGACATCTTAATATAGCAAAGCTGCACTGTGGATTACTTGCGATTTGTTGCTCGGATATAAGTGTAGGATGTGGACTGTGGAAGGCTGTTAACTTTATATTTTCCTTCCGTCTGCAGGGCTAACTTGACAATTGTCATACAGGTGGGAGTGACAACCATGTGCTTATTTTTTTTTAATTGACGAAAAGGTTTTTTGCATCAGTAAGGTTGCATTTAAAAAGCAAATATTATAGCTTTGGCTGGAAAATACCACATCGCTTAAACACTAGTTTGACTACACGGCTTCATTTTGATAAGAAGTACTTAGTGATTCATAGATTCGTGGATTAGTTAATGTTTCTCTGTCAAAAAATAAATTTCACGTTAAAATATAAACAATTAAACAGATTGCGATAAACGACGGTTATAATAATAAATTAATAGATAATATGATAAACAAAAAGTTTAAAACAAGTTTATTAAATCTTATGTTTATCCACAAATAATTGACCTACAGTGAAGAAAAATATTATTTTAAAATAAAAATACTACAAATATGTTAATAAAAAACACCCCAAATACTATCTAACCTGCTTTTTATACTAATAATAATTTAAAAAATACGTATTTTAATTACCAGGGGTAAATATGTTATTTCAAAGAAATTGAGGGTCTATAAATTAATTTATTAGTATTGTAACTTTTACATATAGGAAATTTTCTAAGGTAGTTAAGTAATAATTATTACTAATGAATCATTATTCTGAGATAAATAGTGATATAAATTTTTTCACAACTGGTTAACAATTAGATAAATTTGAAATTTTAGAAATTGGAAAGTGTAATTAGTCAATCAAATGTTTTTAATAATCAAATAGTTTTTTTTTTTAAATAGCTCTCCCATAAATTTATTTTCACATTAATAATGATATTTAAAAAAATATTGTTATAAATTTTAGTAATAATAATTAATTTTATTTTTATTTTTATTTTATGCCATATCATTTTCTTGATTTTTTTTTAATATTAAATAATAATAATTTTCTAATACTAATATATTATTTACTATTTTATGATACTTTATTTTTATTTTTCGATTATTTTAATGTTTTTTAATTAATTACTTACCTGCTTTCATCACTAATTGTTATTTTTGTTTATGTTTGTAATCTTTCTATTCTTACATTATTATTTTTCTATTTTTATTATTGGTTTGCAATTTTTAGTATCCTGATGACGGAAGCTTCGCATCCGAAACATGTTGATATTTATATATTAAATGGTAAAAAAACAAAGTACTTCTTATTAATTTTATTAATAATGAAAACACTAAATAATTACGCACCTAATGAAGAAATACATATTTTTGGTTCATACTGAGTAACATTTCACTGAAAATCAAAAAAAAATAAAAAAATATGAATAAGCCGGAACCAAATATTGCATAATCAACTATGCTATTGCGTAACTTTTCGAAATTTTGCATGCAGCGTGTCCTAAAGAAGATTGATCTATGTTTCTGTCAGATTTGTTTAGGATTTCTATCGTAATATACATAATTTAATAAATCTGTGCTGGTACTACAGAGAAAAAACGTTTTCTTCATACGTACGGATTATTGAAATATCACTTCATTTTAACTTAATTACAACTAATACTGCTAAAAAATACTACTATTTACGTCGGTGGAGAAGCAAAACAATGCGTATAAATTAATTTAAATTTTAGCAAAGTTTGTTGTTTGTGGAGAATTAGTTTTTTTTTGTTTTTTCTCTTTAAACCCAAACTAAGAAATCAAGAACCTAAGAACTTAAGGACCTAAGAAACTATTTTATGTATAATTAATATACTGATATTTCTTAATGAAATTTTTCCCACTTGACGTTCCAAATATGATGAAAATTACTGGGTAGGGGTAGGGGTAGGGGTAGGGGTAGTGGTAGGGGTTGGGGTAGGGGTTAATACATCATCCATTTTTTAATCAAAACAGTGCATGGCCCCGGGCAACGCCGGGTACTTCAGCTAGGTATATATAAAATTGGTTACTAAGTATTTAGTTTTGGTTTAAAAAAAAAAAAAACCTGACCAAAAACGAGTGTAAATTGCCAGCCTCAGTGATAAAACACCTGGGTAAAATAAAGCATTTGAGAGTTAGATGAGAGAGCAAACGCGTAGAAAGGAAGTCACCGAAGTAAATTATAGCGACTTACCTGATAAGGTCGCATCTCCGTTGCCACAATGATGACCAAGATTCTTTGTTATTGTGTGAAGCATCCATCACACTTTATATGTATAAAGTCAATCACACGGCACTGAAATGTATATTTTATGACGTTTTGGCTTCCCGATGTCGTTTTGAGCAACGTTCGCGAAATACTGGCCGGGCGACACACACGGTTGGTTCTTTTTAACTGATACGGGTGACATTATTGTATAAGGTAGGAATAATATGTATAAAAGAACAACTTTGAGATGTCTAAAATCACATAAAGTTATAAAAGGCTACCAAGACGAACCAAGGTTAAGCACACAGAAAATAATATATGGAGGTGCCCTAATACGCAAGGGAAAGGCACAAAAATAAGGAGGCGAGCTAAAAATGCCTCAAAATTAAGTAAAACAGCACATGAGTAAAAAGGTTCACCTTGTTTACAAAAACCGCAAATTTTATCAGAGGATTTAGTTTGACCCTCTTTATAAATGTTTTGTTATTTGGTTACCGCAGTCAAAATCACGCGAAATAAAAGTGGACGGCAGTGAACTAGTCTTGTCCCAAAATGAGTGTTACGTGACCATTGCCTCTTGTCGTCGAAATGGTACTTAGGGCAAGTCTATTAATTCCGACTTCAGTGGAGTGACAGAATGACTAAATGGTATTATGTAATATTGACCATTCGCTATCATTACTGTTATTCAGATTGGAATTATTCCGAACTTACAATACTACAAGTTGTGTTTTATTCATCTCTCTGATAGGCGTGCAATTTGATGGTCTCCGTGGTTGCGCAAGTAAATTTCATATGATTAAAATCGTGCTATTTCATAAATTATTAATTTTAAATAATATGTAGTATATTTGCGGCACGTTCCAGAGTGGTGAAAGACAACTATTCAGAATCAAACCGTTACTTGAAATGGCTTTAGCCATGTTTGGTGACCAGATTTGAATAGCAAGATACTTCCCCACCTTGTTCTTCCCCATCACATTCCCCTCCTCAATACCTATAGTCTCACAACATACCCGAATTGGTAAATATGAAATCATTGAAGAAGATAATATTAACACATCCCAAATGAACCACGAAACCGAAAAAACAACAGAAAATAAAAAAAATTTCAGTCGCATCTGGGACTCGAATCCAGGACCTCTATTAGGGGTAACCGCTTAACCAACTTAGCTGATGAGACCAGTTCAATTTACGCCATCGTGGCTTAAATTTGTTTCGTGGTTCATTTGGGATGTGCTAATATTATCTTCTTCAATGATTAAATATTACAATGAGGTTTACAAACTTCAATAAGTTATAAAAAATAAATTGAATAAGGTAAATATGAGATCACCGAGGTGTATATGCGGGAAAATCGTGAATGACCGTATTACACATGTGGAGATCGGATTTATTTATTTAGACGTATACAGTGCACTTTATTACAAATGATAAGGTTGGTATATTAAAATTTACATCATTAAATTACCTATTACGTGTGTCCATACAATATCTCATTCATTTTTGTTTGGGGTGAGAATGTTTCTTGACTAATGATTGCATGTGTGACTAATATTAATGAAAAGAAAAAAAAATGTGTGGAGAAGTGTAGAGAAGTTATGACATCAAGAAACGTAATTGACTATGAATAGAAGTTTATAGAAAAAATAATTGTATTTAAGGAATTCATATCAGGCTAAGAAAATTTAATTAAATTGTTTTCTATGTTAGTGAAGAATCATGAAAAATAATAATAATAAAGTTTATTAATTTATCGTAGTAGGTATATGTTGTGATCGCGCGAGTAATCATGCAAGGCTGATGTAAGCGTGATTATTTAAATAAGGAAAGAGACACTTAGGTGGTTTTGACAAGTAAAGGCATATTCACATCTACCGGCACCGTGCAGTACAGATACGTACAATGGCACAGAGGGGAGTATTTACATCACACCGTGCATGAATGTGTTCATAGGTGATGTAAGCAAATAATTGTGTCGTGCCTGGTACTTTACGTGTCTGCACTGCGTGGTGCTCGTAGATGTGAACCAATTTCATCTTTTCTTCTTCGTATGGTGGAGAAGAGTTCATAGAGGTCACAGAGGAATTTTGAGGTAATTCAGCCAGTCGACGGCATCGGGAGTCACTTAGTTCTCCACAGATGTGTCGCAGGGAAACTGATGAAGTGGCCATTCTTCTACGATGCGTTCTGTTGTTTGAATATGTCCGCATTCGTAAAGTTCGGAATCTTTTGAGCCCGATTTATGCATGAGAACCCCGGCTAGATTTAATAGTACAGTCTACAACTAGATGCTTGTTGTTCACGTTCGAGGTCTGTAATTGAGTTCGCCACGACTCTAACACAAAACAAATAATCCAAGAGCGGAATAAGTATAAGTAGAATATATAAAGCGAAAGTGAATAGTAGAAGAAGTTAGGAAAGCCGAAGGAATAAATGGCACGATCATATTCACATACTAGAGTCAGGTCATGAAAAGGGTAAGAATACCAGAAGAGTGTGTATGATGTATGGATGTTAATATAACCATAATAAGTGTTATGCCGGGAGAGTTGTGTGGCTGTCCATCCTCTCTGTCTGCCCCCACGGAAAACGGTGTGACGGTTAGTTAGTTAATTATTAGTGGAGAAAACTTAATATATTTTTAACAACAAAAAGTATTTTATTTATTTTTCATTGAATTCCCTCGAATTCATTAGTGAAAAGGGATATTTTTTTCGAACAAAGCAGCTATTTCATGAAATACCTTTGAATATTTCAATATTCAGGTTGAAGGTGCAGATAATTCTCAAAATCTCCTCAGCGACCGGCTGCTGTTGGAACTTTAATGAAATTCAAAATATTTAATTTATTTGAGTAAGTATTTTGTTGACAAAGGCCGTTGACGAGATATGTCAGGCCATTGGAGCGGAATATACTAGATGTTAGAGGTAAATTAATCAAGTACCACTTCACCCTGTTCACATCTGATCTTCTTTTCCGAATCCAATGGAATTTTAACTGACCCGGACAATACACACTAATGATTGCGGGTATCGGTGCATTGTTCGTAGCATCCCGGAGCATAGTTCCACTATTTGGGCCTCCCCTTTTGGGGAGAGTATTATATTATTCTTAACAGGAATGTTCTTTATAGGAATGCTTGATTTTTACATTTAGAAGCCTGCAAAAAAATATTTTAGGTAAATATTTTTTCATATTAGTCTCTGGAACTATATGCAATCCAACTATGCTGAAATGGGTTAACTTGTACGTCCCTGGCAAATAAACTTGTGGGAGATCTAATGCACTATTTTATGCTCCAAAAGCGAGAGATTCTTCTTTTATGATTCTGCGTTGTCTGTTGACATTTTTAACATCACTTACAGTCTATCGACTATATGCTGACTGTAACACTAATTAAGTTATCAAGTAGGGGATTCTCAAATAATAGTGTCAATAAAATTATATATAACTGTTTTTTCGTGATTCAAGCACAAGTTCCCGTAACTAGCAGTCGTTATACATGTCTTTCCTCACTCGAGGGGTAGGCGTCAGGCGGAAGTGCCCGTGAAATCATTCCCGCCTTAACAGCCTTCAAATTTCCCCTTTTTCTAATCTTAGTCTGCTGCTATTTGTATTCAATTGCTGACCATTTATATCGACGTTACATGCCACATATTAAACAATCCGCATGACCATTGTACATATTTGCATTGTTGTGTTTTCATCTTTTCGTTCCGCTTTAGGGTAGATAATACTATCAATCTTTTCCAATTAAATATCTATAATCATATTAAAAAAACTTTCTCCTACTACTCGTTTATGCATATTATGTACCATTTACTTTTTTGTACTTTTTTCTCTTCTAAATTAAAAACAATTATAAATAAAATGTTATAAACGCAACCACCCACACGAAAATTGTGGGGCTTCGAATGTAAAACTGTTGTGTGGACTATAAACAACGATGACAAAATAATGATGATTTTGGTTAATTATAATGTTGGATAGATTAAAGGTTTTAAAGGAGCAAGGATAAATAAACACTTTCCGAATGATATCCATAATGAACGAAAGTGCTCCCACAAAAGTAGTTTTTCTTCGAATAATTTGTAATCTCTTTAAAATATTGGTGAATAACCGTCATATTGAGACCATGATAAATACCTATTTTCGACAGTGATATCCTTGCCAAATATC
The DNA here is from genome assembly GCA_022606495.2 of Halesus radiatus. Classification (NCBI taxonomy): domain Eukaryota; kingdom Metazoa; phylum Arthropoda; class Insecta; order Trichoptera; family Limnephilidae; genus Halesus; species Halesus radiatus. Next base: position 229,923 of record JAHDVE020004464.1, on the reverse strand, counting down.
AGTGAGAAAAAAGTTTTTTATTTTTAAAATTTTATTATTATTTTTATTTTTATTCTGTATTTTAGTGCGTAAATATTGTAATGTGTATGAAATTAAACGGAACGACAAAAATTAAAAGCACCATACCCCTTGTCATGCTGTGCTGAGCTAACGCGTCTGATCTACCATATGGTATTCATATCAGATCGTGGTGCCGCCCTTGATAGTAGTTGTGTGGTAAAATGTTATGTTAAAAGTTATGGTATTCCTGGAGGCTTGGACTATCTATCAAATTATATATAATTTTATACGCCATTACAGCAAGGGCCCCACTCCTATATAAATTACGGAATTTTTTTTTAATTTGCTCTAACATTTCTATATACTTTTTTATTATGTATATTTAATATATTGATCGAACAGTTTGGGAAGACCCTTTATATGTAGATATTTTTCCAGTGAACTGCTCTGTTCCTCCCGAAAAATCCCTGATTACACTTCCCCCCTCAGTCTCGCCACCCACTCCAACACTTAAATATTTATTAAATCAATATTATTTTGTATCTTGTGCTAGTTTTAAGATTGTCCTAATGAAGGGAGGGTACTTTCTAAACCGGTCGAAATTATTTAAAACAAATTTATGTTTTTACATTATAAACTTTTATTTGTTTTTAGTAGAATTTTCTTTTTTGAAGCAGAAGAAAATTTATTATATGTGCTGCATGCAAGCAATGTATGTGTGCAAGAGGTATATTCATCTCAATATCTGTACCACCTATACTTTTCAAACAAATTAAACTACGGACGCCAATCTGTCATGTTCTCTTTCACTGTTCTCCATTGTGGGGGTGCGCACAAAACGGTGTTAAATCCACTGTCTATATTATTATTTTCTTTGTGAGTAAAGTGAAGGAAAATATTAATTTCCGCCGTCTACGGGGATTACCGTTTTATTGAAAACTCGCTCTACTTAAAAGGTAACACCCCTAGACTTTATTAATGCGAAAAATGCAGGAAAACGATGAAATGCGACATGAAAATATGTTTTTCCGGATGAAACGTTACTGGTTATTTAATTACTAGATGATGTGTACTCGGGTTTTTTGTTGTTGTTTGAATAAAGTTATGGAGTTGTGAATTTTTGCTTCTCGTTCGCTTGCCATAATTGATTTGACAGCGAAAGTAATGCCTTGTGACGATTATTAATATCTCTAAACAAGGAAACAACGAAACATCCATTAGAAGAATTTGTTTCATTAAAAACATTTATTTTTCAAAACATATTTCAATAATAAAGTTCTTCAGTATATTCTACCAAAATAAACCTTCTTTTGAATATGTAATCTGTGGCTAACCAGAGTGGCGTATCTATGAGCTAACCCCAATACAACATGGCGGTTTCAATGTTTTTAGTACTAATTTTAAAACGTTATAGCAACAGTTTACATATTGGATTTCATTCAAACTACTTTCTAAACCTTCCCGGCACTAAGAAAAACAAACTGTGCTATGTTAAGCGATACCAGTATAGTAATTTTCGAGAAAATCGAGAACAGAAAGACAAGCGTTCATTTTCGTCCAAAGAGATTCTGAATAAATGAAGTATTTTTCTTTTAATAATGAAGGCTTAGCAATATTTTGGTCCACTTGAAGTAGCGCAATAGACTAAAATCATATTTTGAACAACTTGGCTTTTTGATAACCTTAACAGGTCAGAGAGCGCTGGGCCCGAGCTCACCCAGGAATACATCCGACATAACCTTTTTTAAAAACTATTTTTACTTTTTATTTTTTTTTATTTTCCTGCATTCTTTATCTTAACCACTTTCTTTGAATCTCTATTTATGTACAATGTGTGTAACCATATAGAAGTGTAGGACTGCACAAACCTTCCACGATCTGGAAAAAAAACTAACTAAATATAAGGTGAATTGCCAAACGGCTCTGTATTGACACACACTCCTTGCTTTATTCACATTCATAAATTCTCTAAAACGTACATACTCTTCTGTTATTTCGGCTCTTGACATGACCCGAATTAAATAGTTAAGGGCGAGAGGGACGTCGGAGAGTTATTACGTATTAATTCAAAATAATGATAGTATTATTACTCAATACGATAAACATAAAGTTTTTAAATAGAAAAATATTTATTAATACATTTATATACGCTTAGCATTTATCAAAATATAACCAGAAATATTACTTTTTCTGACCGTCCCATTGTAAGTTTTACAAAATATTTAAAATACGAATATGATTTTTAAAGTGGAGAAAAGTATTTTTAATCCTTTATCGTTGCGTTTTTGTAAATAAACATAACCAAAGAGTTGTAATCCGCATTACAAAAAAAACATTAAAGTTACGTAATGTTCATGAAAAACTTAAACTACACACTGTTTTTCTTTAATTTATCAAATCGACAAGTAACAGAAAAACCTTCACGGCATTTTTTTGGATATTCAACTTTTTATATGTTTTTGTAAAACATGCGTAGAACGGTCAGAAATGTGTAATTTTGTATTTCGGAAATGTGTATTTCTGATTTTATTTTGATAAATGCTAGCCCATGCAAATTAAAAAAAAAACGTAATAAATATTTTTCTCTTTAAAGCACCATGTTTATAGTATTGCACAATAATATTATCATTATTTTGAATGAATAAATGATAACTCTCCGACGTCCCTCTACCCGTTAATTGATACAACTAATTGTGCCATGCGTTCATCGGGGATCTCCAACTTATATGTTGTACCAGTTTATCAGCTATTCATTGTTCCGCAATTCCTCTCAGCTTGTCATTATGCAATAAAGAGAGTGATATGGAATCCATAAAGTGAAAAAATTTCAAACAAAATCCAAAGCAGGAATCTGCTCTTTTTAAGTGAACAGTAAATGTTTATCCTAGGAAAACAACAAACGTTTGTCGTTTCTCTAAAAAATATCCAGTCCGTGCTCCACGGTTATTTCATCATCATAAAAGCTGTATTTTATTTATCACTACTTTCCTTTCGATCAGGTGGGGCTTAAGCTGAGTGAGTAAGGTCACTTTGGAATTAAAAGTTTTTAATTAAATAATTTCGCATAAAAACTAATACGAAACGGGTGACCGGATAATTCAACACATGTATGAATCGACACAAAAGTGGTATACAGTCATTAAAAGTACAAAAAAACGCTAGCCTGAAAATCTCATCTAACCTAACCTTAATTATATATTAAGTTTCTAGGTTGGTTTTTTTTTGTATAATATATTATTATATATAATTATATACTGAATTATATTATAAATATATTAATTAATTAATGTGATTAATAAATTAATTTATAGAACTCCATTTTTTAAATTTTATTCGACGAATTAAAACTTTAATTATTACTCAACACCTTATTGGATTTAATGCACCTTATTTTATTGGAAAACAAAATCGCTATGGGTTTATATAAAATTGACTATTTTTTATTACTAAATACATGTTTTTTAGTCTTCTTTTTCTTACAATAAAAATATTAATAATTGGATGATTTGTATAGCGTCACTTTTGTGAAAAATCTAACTAAAAATCTAAATATAACTTTCTAGGGTTTTACGTCGGAGTTGGTAGAGGTAACAGAGGGATGCTGAGGTTATTCAACCAGTTGAAATCTATAGTCAATTTGTGGTACAATTGACTAATGGCAGAAGTGTTGGCTGTCTTAAAAAATAGTAACACCCATCTACCACAATGTGTTGGGGTTCAAATCGGACCCGAAGCGGATGCTTTTTCTTGCATTTATGGCGCGAAATAATGTATTCGTCGACTCCTTTGAAGAGTTGGCTTAACACTAAGGAGTCGAACCAGTTAAAAAGTGTAGAACTTTATTTTTAGACCCCTTGGTTTCTTCATATTTTGTTTTGTTTTTCCATAAATGATTGTATGTTTATGACTCAGGTTCGTTTGGGAATATTTAGGGTTTACATAAAAAAAAAACTTTTTTTTATTTTTTATATTTCGTTTTTCATTCATAGGCCAAGTTGTAAATTGACAGTTGTACATATTTGTATTAAAATTAGGTAACGGAGACAATCAAATTGCCTCTTTTAAAAAATAAGAATCATTGCCAAAATGTACATTTTTCACGTTTTCCGTTAAACCTAATGAGAACTTCACTATAGATACAGTAATAATGATGTTAAAAAACACTTAACTTACACAATTCGATAATTACATTCAATGATAATCTGCAAGATATGTTTCTCTATACAAAAATGGTAATCATTTTCGTAGTATTGTCTGTCAGTTCAAGATAAGAAAACTATTCACATATTTACACAGGGGTCTTTTTCAATTTTATGAGTAACGAATTACTTCAGAAATAAAATTGCTAATATAATAAATATTATTTTTTTGGTGCAGATAACCAATTTTTCACAATACATATTGGCATTTAGACAAGAAGCCATTCAACTTCAATCATAGTATGTAGGTACTAACAATTGCAGTACTTTTTTATCAATCATCTCAAGATTAAGAATATTTTCAGAATTATCGTATTTTACCGGCATTTAAACCAATATCTATTTTTTAATAACAAATACAACGCTATTATTTCACTCTGTCAAAAGATATTTGGACACCCTGTATATATATATGAAACGATAATACACGAAGGAATGCTTAAAATAATTTATCAGATCGAGGATGGTACAACAATTTTTGTGAATTTATCTAGATATAAAATTATAGCACGTTTGATGCGATATGGCTTGAAATTCTTAACCATAAATTAAAATATTTTTTAATCAAACAATTTATTACGTTCAGCCTTTTCTTATTCTAACACTTATTCGAAAGAAGCGACGAAAAATCACTCAATGTTAATATTTACATTAATTTTACGAATGAAAATAAAATAAACATTAAACTCCTTCAAACAAACGATATGTTATATTTACAATTCAATTGATATAATTTTTTTTATTAAAGCTTTCCTTAAAATCGTAATTGAATTTCAGAAATATTCATCTCTATATAATTTGAAATTAACTATATTTTATTATCGATGATTTAACTATTATGTAAATTATATTTTAAAAAAAAGGGATTTTATTCATATTCATTTTGAGTGGATAATTGAATTCTTACAATTATTTAAAAAAGCAGGCAAAGAATTTTTAATAATACATTTTTTTTTAAATCCATCAGCTCCAATTATGAATCAAATTAACTCTTTCTGGAAATTGGATTAATTTTACAAGTCTCCAAAAAGTTTGGGCGTCAGAAAACAAACAGAAAATCTTCTGTATTGGAAAATTATGAAAAATTTCTTTAAAAATCACACTGCACCCGTGACATTTTTGCTACATTCATGCTATAATGTAGCAAGAAAAAACATTCATGGTATTTGTTAAACAATAAAGTATTTACAATAATTGAATTGACGAATTAATTTGACGTTTTATATCAGACCACACATAAGTAAACATTTTTTAGAGCAATGATGGCATATGAAGCAATGCATAGAATTGACATACTTTTGTATAATTAATTTCATTCACGTGTGTTTCAAACAACTAATTGAAAGATTAGGTATAAACAATTATGTCTACAATATAATGGACGAAGTTAAAAAGGGTAAAATAATTTTTTTCAAGATCACAGAATAATTTTAAACACAAAAATACAGATATTATTGATTTCTTCCCATTAAAGCTGAATTAGTTTCTGCTTTATTTAAAAAAATATAACAAAATACCCTTTCTGCAAAACATTTATATATTCCAATATCGATAAAAGAACTAATATTAAAACAAAAATAAACATGTATAAACGCAAATTTTACGAGATCACCAAAAATATTGTATAAATTTCAATAATTCGTTTTTTTTATTTCATTTTTTTTTTGCTATACTCTAATCACAGAAGAATCATAAATGGGTATAGGTGCCATTTTAATAATTGAAACAAGTTCCAAAATTTTTTTTTGTAAAGATTTCTATCAAGATTTTTAAACACTTTTGATGAAAATAAACACACGAAAGATGGCTCTTCCAATTTGAACAAAATAAATTTATTGATAAAAATATGAAAAATGGTAGGTACTCAAATGGTAGATTTCACAATGAAAATATTAACCCATACATTTTTTTTAAATATTTCATCTTTCAGATAGTAATAAAGTACGTACGTTAACTATTTACAACTAAAATTATTAAAAAAAAAAAAAAAACATTTTTTTCATTATTTTTAAATTCACACGTTTTTTTTTTCAAAACTCGTCTTAGACGCATACAATTACACCGTACTTCTTATTCACTTTTCGTTTATTCGATGAACAGTAGGTAAATCTAATTAGGTAAATTTAAAGAAAACATATTTACAGAATTTGCGCATAGTTTTGAACCTAAAAATATTATTACATCATGGCCACAAAAATTAGAAGTAACGTTTATTTATACAATATTTTCAAAATTCAACCCTTAAGTCCCGAGTTTGAAATCGCACTACAGAAATAAATTGACTTTAAAATCACAACGCTTTTATCAAATCACAAATATAATATAGGCCGATTGTCACATAATATCGATTGAAAAGTTTTGCAATCGTCACATTATTCTAAACAACCAACACTATTTCGATACGTTTCATTTAGATATGCAATTTTTCTAGTTCTTTGTTCGTCACTTTCACTTCAATGATTTTATTATATTTTTATCACCTATTGTTTTTCGTTACATTTTTGAGGGTGGTTTTTAAACGTGTGTGGCCAATGCTGGCTGCGTTCCAGAACCTGTAAAAGTAAAAATATTTACTCACATGAAATAATCGATATTCAATAGCGTTAAGAAATAAAATCTACTGAATATCAAGAGGTTACATAATGATTAATATCCATTATCATTGAAATTATATAAAAATTATAAATAAAACTGTACGTAAGACCAACATAAAATTCAATTATAGAAAAATAAACCTAAATAAATAAATAAATCATCACAGTAGTGCTAAAAATCTGGATTTAATGAAAGATTAAGATGGATCAAATATAATGTCAGAAAGAGAAGTTAAAGCTAAAGGATTTTCCTCATATTTATTTTGATATTATAGGTATTGTCGGAAATTCCCCAAGGATCGCATCTCGGACCTCTTTTGATTCTTGTATACAATAAGGATAGCTGGTGTTAGTTTTTGGGAGATGACACCAAAGGTCATTAAAATGATAATTTTTCTTTAAAAAATGTATTATCATTTTAATGAATATATATGATTATCATATAATAATTTAATAAAATGATAAAGGATGAAAACGATAGATCACAATTCTTGCAGTAAGATAATATTCAGAATTATTGGTGAAACTCCCGATTTCACCATTTTTGTTTCTTTTGAAAAGTCCTTCATTAATCATTGCTTGCTTTGCACAATATGTTAATATAAATTAATGCTTTACCTTTTTTAGTAATATGCACCATTTGTCCGTTGGCTTGTGAGGTGGGGGGCAGGATGTACTGCGGGGATTGCAAGGATTGGGGCCCGCAATTTCCATTGGGCACTATTTTGGGGCCCGTCGGGGGGCCGGCCGGGTTCACGCTCGAGGTCGGAGTCAAGGAGCCTGGGGGAGTCGATATGTGCCCTGAAGAAAACAATACATATTTGTAAAAAGGTCCACCAATCCCTCGAATAATATTGTTTATTTTGCTAACAAGCAAACATTTTTACGAGATTGAATTGTTAAAATGAGCGAATAGATTGTATATGTCTTTTAACCAGAAAATAAAGTCTAATAGTTCATTTAACTAATATTGTATCGTGTTTGCAATAAGTACACAGTACTTTTGATAAAAAAAATAACCAATCCACTTCTCAAATTACACTTTAAGTGCATTTTTTTTTTCAAAATAAACAGGTTATGTGATCCACCTGTTTTCACCAAACCGTTGCCTTTATTAAACCATCTACCATAGCTAGTCTCTTACAATATTTTGTAAATTAATAGTTTTGTCACCCTGCTTTCCACGAGATTCATTTAAAAAATTTTAAAAATCGCTAAATACGGAAAAAAAAATCCACCTGGAATTGCCATTTTTTGAAAATGAAATGGATATTTGAAAACTCACAAACTCATGATTCAAATCATTTTTCTTTTAAATATTGTTTTTTTCTCTAATGAATGATCTTTCAGAACTACTCTTTTTGCTTTCTATAAATCGTTTAAAAAATATGACACCATAAAAATCCACTAACATAAAAATTTGGGAATCTATAAAATTTTAACAACAAAATAATGCTGTACCGTGTTCTGTCTGGCTACAAGCAATTCGCAGCTTCTAAAGACCAGTTAACACATTACAACACAGAAACATTATGTTTTATTACCCAAGTAACATGTCCCAACAAAGCCAACACCGCGTCACAAAGCGCAGAGATACAGCCCCGTTACGCAGTCAGTGGTTAGTGAGAGCGGTAAGAAGGAAGAAGTAATAATGCAGGAGTAAGCTCACCATTTGCCAGACCGGCGGCCCGGTGTCCGGTGTACGGGGGCGGGGCGGGGGTCGCGGCGGGATTAGCCGTGTTGACGGTACCTGGGCAAAATATACCTGTTAGTTGGGCAGCACAAGGGAAGGATTGTGAATATTAAAACATTCTGGCAAGTCGATTAGTCTGCAACAAAGCGGAATAAATTTATCCACAACCCCGAGCGGCAATTTTGTGATGATCATGCTTGCATTTTTATATACTTATGAATGTCTCTGGTGTATAAAAAAAACAATATTTATGCTTTCAAAGAAAGTCCGAACAAACGGATTGCATTCTTTGCAAAACGTCAAATGTCGGGGAGAATTGCTGTCTTTATACTACCGGTATTTCAATGGAAAATAGTGTCATTAACTTGTTTCCATGAAATAACAAATGCATGCCAAATATTAGTATACTATTGACCTTTCCCACAATAGAAATAATCGTTTTAACGATTCGAATGTGAGCCCTCGTCTTCGGGATGATACTTCGGCTTGTTTCTTCTTGTTTTATAGAGCAAGAGTCTCTTTAAAAGTTTCCAGGCTTATTCCCTTTTGATGTAAAAACCGTTATAACATTCCCACGCATAACAGAGGGTTCCCTCAGGGATTAAGTAGGACTTTAATAAAACAAATACTCAGGAAATGAAAGTACCATTGATTGGCCTGAAGATGAGTACTGTCAAGTTTTAAAAAATGTTTCACTTACCCAACCCAATCCGTAAATGCGGGTTATTCATCGCGATACGTTCCGCCGCGTACGTAACAATCCCATTCCTGAACGCGGCCTCGGGCGATCTCGCGGAGGCGGCGGCGCGCTGCAGCGAACTCGACTGGGAGTTGCCTCCGCTACCGCAGGGGGCTGTACTTGTCGTGTCGGCCGTGCTGCGGGCCAGAGAGCTGTTTACCGACCCAGCGCCGGAGTCGGCGATTGACGACAGCTGCGCGTTTAGCTGATTTAAGTGTGCCGTGAGCTGGTGGCTGGAGTGTAGGGAGGAAAGTTGCACCCTGTGGGAGAAATAAACACATAAGAATGATTAAAGATTGAAAAAAAAAACCGACCGGTTTGACAACATAAAAGTTTTATATAAAAAAGCCTTTTAAAAACTAAAATGTCTCTGCTAGGCAGGATTTGTTGAAAGGTTGGAAGATATTCAGCAGTGAAGCAAGGATGAAGGCGTACCTAAGAGGAGTTGCTCTTTTCTGGACTGCTTTGCCGATAACCATCATGGTTAAATCGTAAGAATTGAAAAAAATATTGTATTTTCATCATACCTCAGCAAAAGGATACAAAGATCTGTCTGTTTCCAGGTGAAAAGAAATGGGAAATAATTAGTGATTCAATGGGTTGGTAGTTCTTGCAGATAAAACAATGACAAAGGTGTAAATATATATCTTAATATGGACACCTAGAGGATTATAGCTATACGAGTAGACCGACTAAAAGTGTACGAAAATTAAAATGCATTGAGAGTATTTGGCAGTATTTACCTTGTGGCATCATGTGTTCCCATGGCAGTAAGTGGGGGCTGCATCATCATAGGAGCTGGGCTATATTCCCTTCCATAGTCTGCATATCCCACGTAGCCTGCGTAACCATGCTCATCCTAGGAATAGCGGAAAAATTGAATTAATTATTAATAATAACGATGAACAGAATTACCAACGATAAGAATAAGTTAAAGCTCAAAGCAGAGGATAAGATGAGATAATCATATCGGTGGTAGATGTTCGCATGTACGCACCTTGTATTCAGTTCCTGGAGGGAAGAGTGGATCGATGTACTCATTAGAGAATCTAGGGTACTGGAGAAGATGTCCATTCTGGGCTCCTGGCATCATCATCGTCCCTGACAAAGGCAGCCCTACTCTGTAGTCCTGTTAACCAAAAACGGTCAATATTAAACCACAAACAATATAAAATATTTCACAAAAATACAGAGTGGCTCAAAATGATTATCTGTGATGGGATTAAAAATTGTAAATTTCCGAGATGTGAAATGAAATTATTATTATAAGTAACATACTATGAGTACATGGGAACAAGATTCCCATTTAAAACAATGACAAAGAAGGTTAATAGGAAAGTAAATATTTGAAAAGAATAAAGAATTTTTTTTTATCGTTGATGATAAATACTGAGTGGAATGTAAAATAGTTTAACAGATTAATAAATAAAATACAGATTTACTTACCATTTCACAGCTATTCTCTGCATCCTTCAAGTCTAACTTCAGATCGCTGATGCAAGAACTCCTATCAGAATTCTGCGACCTCTTATCAGCCCCGGCCCGCTCAGTGTCGGCCATCACGTCTGGTTTCTTGGCAGCTTCCAGGCAGGTTGGCTTCTCCTCGGCACTGGCCCTTTTGCGGCATAGAACAAGGATCATGGCCATGGCTATTACGACAATAGCCACACCGATGACGCAGGATATGATGACCAGTAGGGGATATTGTCCTGTCGAAGACACATGAAGAAATTAATAATAATCGAAAACAATGGTAAATCGAGAACACTGTCTAATAATGGCCCCTTTCAACTGAATAAACAAGCTTTTTGACTGATTTGAGTTTAAAAAACTAACTAAACCATGTCTCTATTACCTCATTTGGTTAGGTAGAAAATTCCTTTCCACACACTCCTTGCTTCATACATATTTATACATACCGGACTAGATATGCTTCGTGCCATGTCAATTTCTTTCCTATTTCAAGTATAATTAACTTTTGTTCATGTTTTCTATTTTTTTTTATGTGATTTAAAAAGATATATTTGTATGTAAAAGCCCTCTAGGCGTTTAAATAATAAAATTTAAAAAAAACATATTTTGGAAGAGAAGCTTCCCTCATCAGAAAACACAGTATACTAAGAAATTATTATTAATATATTTTTTATTAATAATATTCAAAATATATGTATTAATAATGTAAAAATAAATTTAAGATATGGCTATTAAAAAAAAAGATTATTTAAAATATTTAATTGACTGTTAACTCTTCCTCTAATTTACAAAATTTCTAATTTTTCTAATTCTAAACCAGATGCATTCGTATGTAAAATTTTTGAACCTTTATTTATGTCAAAAGAATGATTTGTTTCCAAAACACGTTTGGAAAATTCAGGACAATTATTACCACTTAAACAACTTAGGTGCTCTCTAACTCTTGTATTTAAATTTCTGGAAGTCTATCCCATATAAAAAAAAATCACAATCGATGGCACTTAATTTATAGATCCCCGATTTATTTAAAATATCAACTTTATCCTCGTTATTTAAGGTATAATATATTTTTAATTTCTTATTAGTATTTAAAGCTGGTTAGATAGTATTTGGGACAAATTTTATTGATAAATTTGAAGTACCTAATATCCATTTATTTGCACAAAAAATAAAACGAAAATAAAGTAGGTACAGAATAATAATTTGATCCATGTTTTGCAATGACAATAATTCTTTAAGAACAAGTAATCTGTTGGGAATGTGTTCAATTATTTCCTTTTGGTCTATTTTGATCTGAGAAGCTTCGCCACGTGTTTGAATCATGCTCCTTCTTGGTCTTTTGACCTGAAAAAGTCAAGACCACTAGATAGATACACGATCGCCAATATTCAATGCGAAGCACGCACTACCCCTAATCTAAGCATTTTTATCATTTTAACTTTATATACTTTGCGTGAAATTTACAAAAAAAACTCTTTAGTTCGCCTCTTAACCTCAAAATTAGAATTTGAATCTTCGAGCCCTTTGTAGGATCTTTAACCCATGCTGCGCGAGTGTCTCATAAAAAAGCTCAGTTTAGCAAAACATCGCGCGTGGTTAGAATGCGAATTTGAATTTTAAGAAACAGAGGGCACGTTAAAAAACAGGTTGTATCGTGTAACCCGCATAATAAGAAGCGCTGCTGCAAATCTTAGACTAGTAATTTTTTTTAAATTTTCGATTTTGCTAAGCGGAACCATGCTTCTATATTTGTGGCACATTTTCGTGAATTTATAAGGACACACTGTTTGTAACATATATATTTTTACAAGTTTTTATATTTATTTATATATATTTATGCTTTGTACTTGTTTTTTTTCTATTCTTTTTATATAAATACTATTTACCATTAATAAACCAACAAGGAAATTAACATAGGGGATAAAAGACATTTTCTTTATTATAATACATCTATTTTTGCAACTGTTAATAACATGGTGGAATTCCATTGAAATGATTAAATAAAATGCAATTTTTAACTTTCTTCAACTTTTATTTTTGACCGTGACCGGTTTCAGCCTATGACGGCTATCTTCAGACTGGTACAATTAATGATTTTACTTAAAAGCAAAATCTTTAAAGTAAAATCATGGTTTGTTACCCCTGACACCCAAAATTGTATGTAAACCATAGTTTAAGCATTAATTGTACCACTGATTAGTGGAGTAAAATTAATTTAATTATTAGAAATATCGAAAACTTATCTTTTTAATCGTTGAAGATGTTATTAAAAACTCTCAAAATGACACGTGAAACCGAAAAGACACAGAAAAGAAAAATAAAACGGTAGCACCTGGGACTTGAACCCAGGACCACATACTCTATGAGTATCCCAATCCTAGATGATATTAGCAGTTCTTAGAAATCAAAGTATAATACCGATAAAAATGACGGAACGGATTGGGGTTCCTGTAGTTCAGTGAATTAGAGTGCAAGGTCCAGGATAGACGATGAGGTCCTGGGAGAGACTCCCAGCTGCTAGCGTTATCTTTTTATTTTATTTGTCTTTTCGGTTTTATGTTTCATTTTGAGAGTTGTTAATATTATCTTCAATGATTAAAAAGTACAATACAATGAGCTTTATATACTTCAATAAGTTATTCCAAAATTGAATATCAATCAAATCAAACTTACTTTGTGCAACCAGCGTGATCTCAACAACGTCAGTTCCGTAATCATTAGAGGCAGAACAGTTGTAGGAGCCGAAGTGTTTTAACTGACTCTCTCTGATGACCAGAGTCGATCTCACTCCTTCTGGTAGAACGTCTTCCAAAATTGAAAAGTCCTGTGGACAAAATAATACATCGTTAGTGCCTGCCAGAAATAAATGACAATTACTTATTATTATGTAATGATTTTTTCTTCATTGTGTAGCGTTAAATGTCCTATTAAATAAAACATACTCTTTGTTATAGATCACTAATTTAATCGTATTTTTACGCCAACCGGTTTCGCTTAAATCAAGCTTCATCGGGGCAAATATAATATATAGGTACAGAAAACAATAGAGCGACATAGATATATTACAAAAAGAGAGAATTTATTATTACAATAATTAACCATCACGTCATTCACTTTCATACAACGTCTCATACATCCTCTTCTGTTATTCCGACTTCTGACATGGCCCGACTCAAGTATTTGATTCACTTGATCGTGTCATGTCTTCCTCGGACGCCACCGGCTTCTTATTCTATTCAAATTCGCGTCATTTATTCTCCTTACACTCCTCTCTTGTTCATTCGCTCTACATGCCCACACCATCATAATATATTTTATTTTTATAAACAATAATTATTAGCCTGAAACACTCATCCAAATTGAAAGAAAAAACCTTTCCGAGCAAAGATAAATGTCGCCGACAGGACTCGAACCTGCACCCTTCTGATGTCCGGTCAGATGCTCTACCGTTGAGCAAAATGTAGACATAATTTGTCTCGACGCCATCTATTTGAGGGATTTAGCCGTTACAAGCCTTTCTCATACTAATAAAGTTGGTTGTTTACAGGTGAAAATATAATAAAAACAGTAATTATTGAATGAAACACTAGTATATATTGATTAACTTGGCGGGTTTGCGATAAGCCGACGTAGCTCAACGGTAGAGCATCTGACCGGACATCAGAAGGGTGCAGGTTCGTGTCCTGTCGGCGACATTTATCTTTGCTCGGAAAGGTTTTTTTCAATTTGGATGAGTGTTTCAGGGTAATAATTATTGTTTATAAAAATAATTGTTACCCTTTGCGCTATGCACAAAAATCTTGTCTTAAGTTTTTAAGAACTTTAGTTTATCAATTAATAATATATTTTATTACAAATAAATAAAACAGTGTAATGGGGACATAATGAAGTCATGAATACAATTCTAAAATAATGTATACAAGACAAAGCCATTATTAGTAGAAAATGAACTGATTTATTACATGATTATAGTTAAATGGCCGAGTGTGGCAACATAACAGAGCCATAGGAAGTTAATAAATAATGGAATGTGAAAAGATTCACAGGAAATATGATTAAAATCGGACTATTCTCTAGTTATTATATTTGCCGTGAAAAAGCTTGATTTAAACGATACCGGTTGGCGCGAAAAAAACAAAAAAATCGCCGTTTATAACAAAGTGTTTGTTTTTTTTTTAAATTATGTCTGCTTCTTATGAAAATATTAAATCTGCCATTTGAGAAACCTCAATTTTGCTAATCAACCACTCACTACTTTTTATATATGAAGGCATCTACAAAGCAAGGAATTAATGAATAAGTAATTCCAAAAATACATTATGATATTTCGGTAATAGAGTATTTTGGGAACAATGCAGCTATTTTGGGAGGGTAACTTCAATAACTCCATTAAATTGGTCACCGCCAGACCGCGTTCCGAAATAATTAAATAGTCTTAGGTCAAGCGCGCACGTGTTACTTACGGCAACAGTTTCGTCACTGATTCAAAAGCCGTACGAATCCATAGAAGTCACCCTAATGTCACGTCGCGTCGCCACGTGCGTGCACCCCCGTGTACTGCAATGGTTTTCGAAACAGTGACGAAAATGTTCTCGTGACAAAAGTCCCTAGTATGCGTAATTCGAAGCATCATATTATTAAAATATTTTTGATTCATGGTTTAGGCATGGTTTGGGCATGTAGAGCGAATGAACGAAGAACGGAGTGTAAGGAGAATATATGACGCGAATGTGAATGGAAGAAGAGGCCGGGGACGCCCGAGGAAGACATGGCACGATCAAGTGAATCAAATACTCGAGTCGGGCCATGTCAGAAGTCGGAATAACAGAAGAGAATGTATGAGGCGTTGTATGAATGTGAATGAAGCAAGAAGTGTATGCCAAGATCGAGTTGTTTGGCGGTCCGTCCTCTCTGCCTACCCCTGCGGGGAAACGGCGTGATGGTTAGTTAGTTAGTTAGTTTTTTGATTCATTCACAATTTAAAAAATAATAATAAGTTTAATGTTTTTTTTTAACTGTTAAAACGAGCCGCTGTGAAATTGCATTACAATTTGTTGTTTTATTGAGCACTTTTTGAGATTCGCTGTTAATTCTTCTACAATATACATATATTTTAATTAAAAGTAATTCAAATTCAAGAATGTTATTATTAAGTTATGCAAGTATTTTAATTCTTATTAATAAAGTAAGAAAAAATGATTTATTCGCCACTTCTCAGCATGTTCATATTACCAAAACAATACAACGCTTTTAAAATAATCAATTAAGAAAACATTGTCATTTAAATGCGTGGAAAACAAATTAGAAATGAAAAAACCTCAGAATAGAAAATTTTATTTATTTTCTGACTAATTCGGTTTTACAGGCAATAAATAATTATTTTAAACATCGTCCAAATTACAATTGGGACTGAAGAAATAAAATCGTATAAACAAGTCGTCGCAGTATGGATTAACCGCAGTTTGAAAATGACCTTGAACGCCGAAATAGCTGTCACAATAATAAAAAGTAAAATGCTGGCAAAACTTAATTAAATTTAAAACATTTTATTTACATTAAATTTCTTAAAGAAATTAAACAGAGTTCTGCGAATTAAACACGAAAACAATATCTTATTAAATTAATAAAAATACTTTGTAACTTAATATCTTCTTTATGAGCCTTCCAGCGTCCAGCAATAAGCAAAGGTCTCTATTAGATTACTCCCGATTTACTGATTCTCGGCGACTATAAAGGCGATTTCAGTTTACAGCTGGGCTAAAATTATTCAGACGCGCTGATTGACACCGAAGCGTCGTTTGAGCAAAATTTTAACTTTCCATTCACTCGGCTTGATTAGCAAAAAGCGGCCTAAAGACAATCAACTACACTTATATAATTTCTCAAATTATATTCCCATGAAACTAACTAAGTACTGCCTTTCTTAACTTTCAATGAATAAAAGTTTTCCGTTGATTTTACTGATAACTTCCAAAAGAATATCAAAGAACTTATAGTAACAAGTACACCCGTGCGTAACTCTCATTCAACTCTCTCTACATTTATTTGTAACCCGATAGAAAATAAATAGAAAACTTTTGTCACGTGCTTTATCTTTCGTTATCTCAGTCTCAGACAAGGAGACAATGGACCATTCTGCCACTACTAAGTACTCCAGTTCGTGTAAAAGTTCTAGCTTTTGTTCCCGCATTCGGAGGAATTGAATGCATAAACTGATAATGTGTTTATTCTAAATGAACAGTATTTTTCTAGCCATTGTTCGAAGATCTTCTTTACAGTTATTCCTCGTTCAACTCTTTTCCAGAATTGAAAGAATACTCCTTCTGATTTTATAAAGAGATATTTTCATAAGTTTAGTACCTACTCCCCCCATATCTTCACATACGTCTTGTAAGCACTGTAATGTGGAAATTAAAGGGTTGAGGTAAGATAAAAGGAGAAAAACTTATGAAGGTAGAATGATAATATTAATTTGTGCTAATCGTAGCTTTTAAACCGATAGTTATAAAGAATTATAAAAAAATGAATAGTCTCCCCATCTCAACGGGTGGATGGATAGCATGTTTAGAACATAGATGTCAAGCGGAAATGGTATCTTTGCTGTATAGATATTTTACACCAAACACATCATTCAATAACTAGGCTGTTAAAAGATTCATCCTCCTTCCTTCAAAATGAGTCTCTTCAACGCCCAGGTTCACCTAGAAAATCATTTGTAATAGACTAAGATCCGTTTTAGGTAAAGTTTTCATCTAAAAAAATTTGTTAACAAAAAAAATATTGTACTCTATATAATCTAACGTATTAGCAGAATTAATTATAGGGTACGCAGTAAACAGTTATGGATGAACGTACAAAACATGCTTAAATAAAATTGAGCAAATCAAATGATATGATGCTATAAAAAAAATGTTTTGAGAGTAGGGTAGATTATGAAATAATGCTGGATGAATTCTGGATTACAATAGTCAAAATACCTATGAACCACAATTACCCTACTAGGCATAGAGAAGCACAAATGTTTATCATTAATAAATCACAAAATGTATACGGAGGGAACAAAGAGACGTAAAATTCCTGAAGTGTTTAACGCATTACCTGAAGATTAAGAAAAGAGACGTCTGTTTCGACAAAAAATATATTATGATCATTCTACCTCTGTAGAACGTGAAAGCAAATAAGTATATAAACGTACATACCGTTAGTTACTTAATGTTAGAAATACAACATAAAATAGATGTAATTAAAATATCGTAATGTAATTCGTATCAAGCAAATGCTAAATGTTATTAAGTTTATGGAAAAAAGAAATTACTGATAATCTTTCACGTACACTAATCAATAATACGTCATAGTAATTATAAATCTACTGCCTTTATTACCCACCTATTACACTGAAACTAGCTACTTACATAGTACTCACTTCTTTTATAATTATGTTATTATATTATGCACTAAACTACTTCTTATACTCTTATATTTTGTACAACCTGCTGTTATAATGTAAGCACAGGTTAAACTATTATTCTTTGCGATAATTACGCTGTAACTACGTACTGTTGTATTGTACCTAGATACTTCTTTTACACTTTATTATTTTATGTGTACATTATTGTACTCCCGTGTAAAACTATGTGATGAATGTATCAATATATAAAAGCCTTCTAGGCGTGAATAAATAAAATAAATAAATATGTTAAAAAAAATAGATTTCTTATATTCACACAGAATACTCAGTTATGTAAGACTTATATAAGATACAATTGTAAAAAATAACGTAAAAAGTATTTAAAAAAACTCGCATGGCATCCACAAAGATTGTTGAGTAATTTTTTTTTCGATATTTCATTAGCCGTTTACTGTTGAGAGTATTTTAGCTTTTCAAATGAAAATATTTCGAAAAAAATGCTGAACTTTCAGCATTTGGAATGTCTAAAGATTTATTTTCTTGCGAGTAGTGTTAGTAATTAATAATTACAAACTTCAAAGTCGTTTTAGATGGTTCGGGCATGTAGAGCGAATGAACGAACAAAGGAGTGTAAGAAGAATATATGATGCGAATGTGAATGGAAGAAGAAGCCGGGGACGCCCGAGGAACACATGACATGATCAAGTGAATCAAATACGTGAGTCCGGTCATGTCAGAAGTCTGAATAATAGAAGAGAATTTTTTTTTTAAATTTAAATTTACAACAGAAAAAAAATACAACTCAAAAAGTCCCCGATAAACTACTTTTTTGTAGTTTGTCTAACGGGAGCTTGTTATCAAAAACATAAAATTTACATACAAGGTTACAAAATATGTAAACTAAAAACATTAAAAAAAAACAATATATAAAATAAAAACATAAAAGCCATATGTAACAAGCTTAAAACATAAATATTTGTAAAGAATATTATTCTAAAATATTTCTGCAAAAATATATTAAAAAAATTAAATAAAATAAAAACATAAACGAAAGCAATAAATCTTAAATAAAATAATATTTCCTTATTTCTAATACAAATAGCTTCTTTCAGCTAGCCAAGTTTTAAATGTGTTTATGAATGGTTTAGTTTAATTACAGTTTTTTTTTTATTTCAGCGGGTAACATATTTATATAACTAGGAATCATGTGTTCTAAAGTTCTTTGTCCATATTTGTTTTTATGCTTAGGAACCATTAATCCTTCATTCAAATTGAGATATGAATGTGAATGAAGCAAGGAGTATATGCCAAGATCTGTACTACCTGCCTACCCCTGTGGAGATACGGCGTGATGGTTAGTTAGTTAGTTAGTCAAAGCCGTTTTTCCATAAATTGGTTTTACGAACTCGTGCGGGTTATATAACTCATTAACAAAGGTTCCGATCGCTTTCAAATTTGTACAACTTAGTTTATGTATCGTAATATTCTATGTAGAAATCATTTCAAGTGAACCTCAAAAAAATTACACAATACAAAAGAAAAGTATTAAGTAAAAAAGTTTATCTTTCTCCAGTTTTTGTTAATTTAAAAAAAAAATTTTTGTTTGTTCACACGGAAGGGATGTTTAGGAAGAAATTATTTTTGTTTTGTTATGTACTTAACAAATCGAATGAAAATTTCATTGTGCAAAAAAAAAACAAATCGTAATATGCGCGTAACTTTTTTGCCATCGTTTGTATAAATGTACCTCCGAAAATCGACGAAATCGTGTATAAGAGTATAAGGTCTTAATACCATAAACCTGAATTTAAAAAAGGAGAATTCTTCAATAATCCGTAAATGAAATCAATCAAACAAAGCGTAAGTTTTTCTTATAGTTGCGATGACAGCAGTATTGCTTTAGTTCAACCTTATGAATAACTCAACAAAGTAACATTAATAATGCCAATGTGACGACATACCTGATCTTGCTCCGTGATGGGCCTTCCCTGCTGCAGCCAGAGCACCCTGGGGCGGGGCACCGCCACGGCCAGGCACTGCACGCGGGCGGGGCCCCCTGCAGCCCCAGCCTGCGCCCTGCGAGACACCACGGCTGGGGGTCCTGACAAAATAAAACAGATATTTTATTATCAAATATTCATGAGAATCACACATGAAAAAATACACACTCACCCCCCGAATTCTATCCATCCCCCATACATTTTCCTTTCCAGAACCTCCTCTCCTTCCTTTCCTTAAAAATGCAAGATAGGTCCGGAGACAAATTATTTCTCAGTGTGTTAAGTTAAGGTAAAAAAAATGTTTTGTCCGGTACTTTGATACAAAATTTTGAGATATTCATTAAGTTTCACATGGAAAATGTAGTGGAGAAAATTCAATTTAACCCTAAATACAATAGAAGAAATTATTGTCAATTGCACATTACTGTAAAGTTTATTTATAAGACCATCGTCTGAAAGCAAAGGGACACTTGTGCAAAAAAACAGTTTTGAATAACAATGCAAACAAAATAACTGTTTGCAGAGTGAAAAAAATTATTATATGAGTTGTTTTTCATTTTTTGATATTACGTTTAGAACACGTGTGACATATTTTTTAGACATTTCACATGCTCAAATCAACTATTCCACATCCCACAGCCAAAAACTAACTAAAAAAAACAGCCAACCTTCATAAGAACATGCACAAAATACAACATCTTTTCGGACGCTGATATTTTCCATTTATCCTCAGTACAATTTAGTAAATCAATAACAGAAAAAAATGAATTGCAAGGTTAGTTGTTTATCCCTACCCCTGCTGTGTGTTTTATTATTTTTGTATTGTTAGATTTCCTTTCATTATCTATTGTGAAACCTTCTGTTATTTTAGAAAGAGTTCGTTTTTAATAAAGAGTGGAAGATACTCTCAGTATCGCCTTGGTGAAAGGCCACCATTCACAATTGAAACGTTGCTTGAAATGGCTTTTAGCCGTGTTTGGTGACCAGATCTGAAAAGTCAGGTATTTCCCCACCTCCCCCTTACCCTTCTCCTTCCCCTCCCCAATACCTTCAGCCTCACAACATTTCCCAATTGGGAATGCCATAGTCTCACTGGCTCCGGACGGTTGGGAGCAGTTGGGATTCTTGTGTGGTGTTCATATAAAAAAAATATATATAAAAAAAGCGTTTCGTATAAAAAACAAGAATTTTCAGTATATAGGGAAAGAACATATAGCGATAACATTATACACAATACATAAAGACATCACATATCATAGACAGCATAAACTTTCGGTCTTTCATTTTCTCATACACAGACTATCATATGTACTGTTGAATAATATTAATTATAAAAAGGAGTTAGATACTATTAAATTAATAGCAAAAAGTAATGGATATGCAAGCGAGATAATATGCTACCTCCTTTAAAAAAAAAAAAAAATAATAAAAAAAACAATGCAATCCGTCTTGCAGAGGGTAATAAACCAACCCGAGAGAAAAGAAAAGAAAACATCATTTAAAAATGTATTTTATTTAGCCATTGTAGCCATTGGATTTTATGTAACGTATGAAAGTTTATATTTTTAATTTGTTTTATTTAGTGTTTCTTGGAAACTAATTTTTTTATTGTGTTCTTTTTCTTTTTAATTTCTCTTCCAAATTTTTAACATTTTTTTAAATTTAATTTAAAATTTTTTTTCTATTTTTTTCAAATTTTCATATATATTTTTAACATCATATAACGGAAACTTCAATGGTTAATCCAACAAAGTGATAAGTTAATATATACACACGTATTATATTATAACTGTACGTTTTCCCGAATAAAATAAAGAAAAAAATATATATACGAGGTGTGTTCAAAACCTTTCCAGTTGTCAAAATCAAACCACTGATCCAAAATGGCTGATAATGCTAATATATGATAAACATATGTGTACCAACATAACAAAAAAAACGATAATCGAATGTACACAGCCTGCGAAAATTCAAAATTTTCTTTTGAACAAACCTCGTATATACCTTTTTCTTGTAAATTAGCAAATGACGAAGCAAAGTGCGTTCATAACTCCCAACCGCTAAAATTCCCAATTAACAAATTCCCTTTTGCTTTTGGGTAGACGAAATGATGTAGGCATATCAGTTTCACGTAATATAATTACTCTCTATTTGAGCACAATGCTTCCTACTATTTAAAGGTTTTACAGACGTTCTTTACGCCTTCGATTTTTATTCAAGCAGGTAAAGAAATTTCTACTGCCCACTGATGTTTATACCTATCTATTACACGACTTTTACAGCAGCTATCCCACGCTTTCAAGGAATCCTGGCAGTAATTTCAAAAAAAAATTCCAGGTACGTGATTCCAAAATACAATAATATAAAGAGGCAGCAAAATTTTTAGATAACTAACATCAAATTATAAAAGGTTCTTTGCTTTACGATGCGGAAAATCTATTTCTGTTATTATAGCGAAAAGTATGAACGATAGCGTAAAGAAGTTTTTAGATCAACGCACTTTTTTTCAGTTCGCTACGTTATTTTCATATTGAATTTTTTTTTTTTAAATATTCATTCTACAGTAAAAAAGTAACACAAGACGTCAGCTTGTTTGTTCAACTTTTTTTTTCATTTTCTTCGTTCAATGAGATGAAAAATGTAATGAAATATTTAATCGGAGACAGTGATGACATTATTATTATTAAATATGTACTTTTATGTCTATAATTTTTTAGGTATTTTCAGTAACTTCTATGACTATGTTTTTAAAAGTCTAGGGAAGTTTTGCTGGACTTATAGTTATTAATTGATTAAGTTTGTTTGATACTAGGTTGGAATTTGTTGTATAACTTTAAAGCAAAAAATTCAGAACTTCCAAGGATAGTATTACATTAAGGGTAGGTACATTTAGCTTGTCTATTTGCTTGTCTAGAGCAAAGGCTCTGAAATTAGGATTTTGTGAGGTGTTTGCCATATTGTCTTTTTTATAATGAACCAGAATATTTTTGGCAAACATTTTTTGTATACTTGGTACGTGGAACTGCTTAAATATTTGTTGTTGTCGTCCTTATGGAGATCTTTAAATATAAATATATCTGTATTAAAGAATTTATATCACTGGTGAAGCCGGGTACGTTTTTTATTAATCGCTATTTTTATCACCTTTAGAGCGCTGTACGATAAAAAAAATGTTTGATTTTTAGTACATAATTAGTTTTATTTTTTTGAAGTGATTAGATTAATTTATTAATTGATAAACTAAAGTTTTTAAGACAACATTTTTGTGCATAGCGCAAAGGGTAACAATTGTTTTTATAAACAATAATTATTAGCCTGAAACACTCATCCAAATTGAAAAAAGCCTTCCGAGAAAAGATATTTGTCGCCGACAGGACTCGAACCTGCACCCTTCTGATTGCCGGTCAGATGCTCTACCTAAAATAATAAAAACAGTAATTATTGAATGAAACACTAGTATATATTAATTAACTTGGCGGGTTTGCGATAAGCCGACGTAGCTCAACGGTAGAGCATCTGACCGGCAATCAGAAGGGTGCAGGTTCGAGTCCTGTCGGCGACATTTATCTTTTCTCGGAAGGCTTTTTTCAATTTGGATGAGTGTTTCAAGCTAATAATTATTGTTTATAAAAATAAGATTAATTTATGTTTCACTTTGAATTTTACTGTTGTTATTTTCTAAAGAGACGGATTTAGAGTTTCGGTCTCAGCTCTGTACGAATTTATTGTGTCTTAGTTTAAGGAGTAAGCAGTTTATTCTAATCATAGCCTATTTTTTAAAGCTAGTTTTCTGAACTTTGGCACCCTTAAGGTGATACAAAATGGCTCTATGTCAAAATCAATAATAATGCATTGTGTTCAAGCTTAATTTATAGAACTCCATTTTAATTTAAAGTATAAAAACAGTTTATTTATAATAAGAGTTCTGTTAGATAATTATTATTACGCCAAATATAGACCATAAACCAAGAAAGTGTAATTATGCAGGATAAAACCCTCGTTTTAAAATTTAACGCCACCGGCAAATGAAAACAATAAAACACTATAACCAGTTAATGAATATATTGAAGACTTGGCTAGTTGAAAGAAACTATTTGTGTTGGATAATTAGGAAATATTATTTTCTGTACGAATTATTGTTATTATTAATGTTTTCACATTTTTATAGATATAAGTAGCAATATTTATCAGTTCGAATATTATAAAACATTACGTTTTGAAGATTTAAGTTTGTTGGATATGTTTTTATTTTTTATGGATATACGAGTAATATATATACATGTAAGTACCTTAACTCTAAATTTATTATAAGGTTTTGAATGACAAACACTAGTTAGTCAAACTAATAAAAAGTAGATTATCGGGACTTATGTAAAATTTTAATTTTATTTAATTAAAAAAAAAACATATTTGTAAAAAGCATTAACTTTGTGGCTCGCCATAATTTACAATAAAAAACACATAAATTTGTTGTAGACCACTTTTATTTTATCAAAACTCTACCGGTTTCGGAAGCACCCTCCCTTCATCAGTAACCGGTAGAGTTTTGATAAAATAAAAGTGGTCTACAACAAATTTATGTGTTTTTTATTGTAAAAAAAAAACTTTGAAAAAGTGGAGAAATTTTTTAGTGTTTTACTATTAAAATAATCGTCAATAAGATGGATAAATAATATGAGGATTTGAACTGAAAAGGTTTAAAAGTTTCATTATACTATTTAGAATTAATATAAATACACTATCTTGGGGAAGTGCAACTTATATTTGTATGGACCCATTAGTAAAAACACAAAAGACAATAATTAAAATTATTCTTCAGGTATCACACTTTACAGATTCTGTTGAAATGTTCATTCCTTTAGACGTTATGATAATTAGACAAATTAATGCTAAATTTGCAATTTTTTATCTCCTTAAATCTAATTTTAATGTTCCCCCACAGCCCAAATCAATTATTTTAATAAGATCTTCAACAAACTACACCCTTAATATCCCATTAAAATATACCACCCACGGATAAAACACATTTTAAATACTATGCAATTAAACTATACAATCACATCCCTACATCTTTATACACACAAGAGAGAACACATAAATACATTTAATATAATTTAATATATCGATCTGAATAAAATAAAAATGTTCGGAATTTTTTACATGACTTAATTTACGCCAAATCAAAGATAACAATATTTACATAATAATCTAAAAGCTGCAAAATAGTGTTATCTTTGTTGATGCATACAAGATTTTTTTAAAGCTATCGTTAAGGAATGTTGATCAAATAGTCAAGCGATTTCGTTTATTAAGTATCATGTCAAATAAGTTACCTCTCAAGTAGATGGACGCCTCCCCTTGTATTTCAACAAAACCTTGAACCGAAGCCTTGCAAAGGTATTTTCCTGATGAGGAAGAATCCACGGTGATGGTTAGATTCGGTGTTCTGCCGACAACCTGTGAAAAAGATAAAATAAGTAAATTAGTACATACATAATAATAAAATAGAGGAACAAATAAATATTATTTTTATAAACAATAATTATTAATCTAAAACACTCATCCAAATTGAAAAAACCTTCCGAGCAAAGATAAATGTCGCCGGCAGGACTCGAACCCACGCCCTTCTAATATCCGGTCAGATGTTCTACCATTGAGCTACGTCGGCTTATCGCAAACCCGCCAAGTTAATCAATATATACTAGTGTTTCATTCAATAATTACGGTTTTTTATTATATTTCACCTGTAAACAACCAACTTTATTAGTATGAGGGAGGCTTGTAACGGCTGTTGTTTATAAAAATAATTGTTACCCTTTGCGCTATGCACAAAAATCTTGTCTTAAAAACTTTAGTTTATCAATTAATAAATACTTGACAAGTCAAAGCATTTTTCACCGATAAAATGTAGACATAATTTGTCTCGATTTAGCCGTTACAAGCCTTTCTCATACTAATAAAGTTGGTTGTTTACGGGTGAAATATAATAAAAAAAACCGTAATTATTGAATGAAACACTAGTATAT
>JAHDVE020004464.1:0-203691 GCA_022606495.2 Halesus radiatus | reverse complement strand
TAAAAATTTAGTTTTAAATTAAAAAAAAAAACTTTGAAAAAGTGGATAAATTTTTTAGTGTTTTACTATTAAAATAATCGTCAATAAGATGGATAAATAATAAGAGGATTTGAACTGAAAACGTTTAAGAGTTTCATTATACTTATTAACCTATTTCGAAATAATATAAATATTCTGTCCAGGGCTAATATTTAATATTAATATTTGTAATGACCCATTAGTAAAAGCACAAAAGAAAATTATTAAAATTATTCTTCAGGTATCACACTTTACAGATTATGTTGAAATGTTCATGCCTTTAGACGTTATGATAATTAGACAAATTAATCCTAAATTTGAAAATTTTTATCTCTTTAAATCGAATGTTCATGTTCCTCCACAATCCCAAAATAAGATCATCAACAAACTACACCCTTAATATCCCATTAAAATATACCACCCACGGATAAAAACATTTTAAATACTATGCATTTAAACCATATAATCGCATCCCGACATCTTTATACACACAAGAGAGAACACAGAAATACATTTAATATAATTTAATATATCGATCTGAATAAAATAAAAATGTTCGGATTATTTTACAAGACTTAATTTACACCAAATCAAACATAACAATATTTAAATAATAATTAAAAAGCTGCAAAGTAGTGTTATCTTTGTTGATGCATATAAGATTTTTTTAAAGCTATCGTTAAGGAATGTTGATCAAATAGTCAAGTGCTTTTGTTTATTAAGTATGATGTCAAATAAGTTACCTCTTAAGTAGATGGACGCCTCCCCCTGTATTTCAACAAAACCTTGAACCGAAGCCTTGCAAAGGTATTTTCCTGATGAGGAAGAATCCACGGTGATGGTTAGATTTGGTGTTCTGCCGACAACCTGTGAAAAAAATAAAATAAGTATATTAGTACCTATGTAATAAAGAAAGAGGGGACCAAACAAATCAGAATTCCTAGAAAATTAGAGGCGAGTAACAACTGGACCAAATATGAGAAATATACATATGTATATCGCAGTTGAGATTTTTTATTAAATAACTTTGCATATAAAATAACATAATTTTATTTATTATATAATTAAAAATACTCTTTGTATACACCACTT
Source organism: Halesus radiatus (assembly GCA_022606495.2). Taxonomy (NCBI): domain Eukaryota; kingdom Metazoa; phylum Arthropoda; class Insecta; order Trichoptera; family Limnephilidae; genus Halesus; species Halesus radiatus. The sequence goes on along the minus strand of JAHDVE020004464.1, from coordinate 202,581 downwards.
TTAGTAAAATATATAGAATTCTACATGTTTAATAAATTAAGACATAGTATTATAGTATTCATTTATTCCTGAGGATGACAACATTGCTATCGAAACTTGTAGAAATATTTATATATTTTAATAAAAGTGGTGTATGCAAAGTGTATTTTTAATTATACAATTAATAATGACGCCACAAAGTTGTCAATCGTTTGAAGAAATTATAATTTTATTTTCTTGATTATTGTATTGATAGCTGAAAATTATCAGTTATGGCCATTTATTAATTGTAGTAATGAAGTATCTAATAGTTCAGGGGTCCGAAATCAGTTAACAATTCCCCCCCCCCCCCCAGGGGGGGAATGGAGAGGTTCCAGGAGGGGGAATTAAAATGTTGGGAAATACGAAAATAACAACAAATATGTTCTGCTTTCTTATATAAGAACGATTCTATGCATGCACTCATGTCTGTCTTGTACTGTGTTGTAGGAAAGCAGTGCGGAAAACGTGTGCTGAATTAGTAAATAATTAGAAATAGACAACGCGCGCAACACGGTATTACTTCTACATACTTAAATACTCACTACACCACAATCCACGCATCTGCCCAGATGATTTAAAAAAAAAAAATTAATGAAATATATGGGTAATAAAATAATAAAATAGTTAACATTTTATATAACAATTTTATACTACTCTTCCATTAAAAGCATTTGCTTGTCGATGGAAGAGGAGTGTACAATAATTTGCTAATAGTTAAATAATATTCATGGTACCGTGTATAAGCATTAATTATTAATATAATATTATGTGCAGTCTCAAGTACATCACAGTTTCATTGTGGAAAAAAATATATAAGCTAATGTGGTGTCTAGAGACATTTGAATTAAGTACATTGCATCGTAATAAATATAATGTAATAAAAAAAAAAGTAATATGTGTACATTTAGAATATTTCTGTTGTGGGGAAAATTGTATTTTATATGACTAACCTATAAAGTAACAGTAATTTTTTTACGAATGTCTGTAAAATATTTCTTAACAGAGTTCAATATTTGTGTTTTGTCATTATTGCTTCTGATTTCTTTAAATTATTTTTTTTCATTTTATTAAATTTTTAATTTAATTGATTTCTTTCTATTAAAAAAAAAATCTTTCCTTGGTGAGTATAGTGGTGCTGTGCAAAAGAAGTGTTTAGTTTTTGCAATGAGAATACATATTTAGGTCTAGTATAATTTTCCGTTATGAACGAATTTTTATTTTTTATAAATTGTTCACAGATAAGTTATTAAGTAACTAACTAACCATCACGCCGTTTCTCCGAAGGGGAAGGCAGAGAGGACGGACCGCCAAACAACTCGATCTTGGCATACACTTCTTGCTTCATTCACTTTCATACAACGTCTCATACATTCTCTTCTGTTATTCCGACTTCTGAAATGGCCCGACTCGAGTATTTGATTCACTTGATCGTGCCACGTCTTCCTTGACGTCCCCGGCTTCTTCTTCCATTCACATTCGCGTTATATATTCTCCTTACACTCCTTTCTTCATTCATTCGCTCTACATGCCCAAACCATCTAAGCGTCCCTTTCTTAATCTTGCTCACTACGCTTACATCAGCCTTGCATTGTTTACGAATCTCAACATTTTTCACACGATCATACATAAGTTCTTGAATGTAGGAATATCGAATTCTGAGAATAGTCGATCAGTTAGGTAGTTTCGTGGGGTTTTGTCAGTATAATTTTAATAATGATCTTACACTATTTCTATGGGGATCAAACTAGATCAAGCTGCTCCCCGATTTTTTTTTCTCGTATGAATACCGCACAAGACTCCCAACTGCTCCCAACCGTCTGGAGTCAGTGAGACTATGGCATCCGCAATTGGGGAATGTTGTGAGGCTGAATGTATTGGGGAGGCGAAGGAGAAGGGGAGGAGGAAGGTGGAGAAATACCTGGCTATTCAGATCTGACCACCAAACACGGGTAAAAATTATTTCAAGCAACGTTTCAATTCTGAATGGTGGTCTTTCACCATGGCGATACTGAGAGTATCTTCCACTCTGGAACGTGCGCAAATATATATCTATATTTTTTTAAATTAATTAATTGTGAAACAACAAAAAATAATTAAACAAAATGTACTTGCGCGCGCCTAGATTTTAACCCGCGACCTTCGGATTCGTAGTCGAGGGCCTTACACCTCGACCACGGAGGCCGTCATTATCGCAAATTGCAGAATATACTGTACTAACGAGAAATATATTAACTTCACCTTAACGGTGTTAGAAACGTTGTCTAAAGAAGGCGGCATTAAATTCCAAAAACTATCCAAGAAAATACTTTTGGTCGTAAAAACCTGAAAACATATCATGGATAGAGAAAATTGAAATAAAAAAAATTTAATTTTCAAAATTTTTTGAGTTCGTTGATTAAAATTGAGCAATCGTTTATTACATTTGATTTTTGCTTCTGATAAATTATTTCATTCGTTATAAAAGCAAAGTAATTGACTTCTGTATTTTGGTAAAGGAACCTAAACAAACAAACATGAGATTTTACTTCAAAACAGTAGGTATACAAACGGATCATTTATAATTCCCCGCAAATCCACAATTCGATTAACCTTAAAACCCGGAAAACGGTTTCGTTTTCTAATATCATATCATTTCAAAGTGTTTCCATTCGTGATTGAGGCGTTCAAAACAAAAGTCATTAAAAATAATAATGGGCTGCGAACGCGGACCGTGTTTCGCCTCCCCTGCCGATACACAACACAACGCAAAGTGTGAACTTTTTAATAATAGTCGTAGTTCGGTGGAAATCAACGTTTCCAGTCATTAGAACTCCGCCCGCGGCTCTTTGATTTCAAAATTTAAATTGTCGAAGTTTTCGGTCGACAAAAGAAAAGTGTTTCGAAATTCAGTATTCGCGATTTGCCTTTGTCTCAAACATTCCAATCTGTTTTGGTACAAATAAGCAATTTGAATATTCAGTCCGATTTCAAAATGACGGATCTTTTTTAATCACAGGCGCTTTGTTTCAGACATTTCCTGTTTGCTTCCGCGACAAATCTGCGGAAGTTTAAATAAACTTTTTATTTTTTAAATAAAAATTAATAATGCTGTTATTAAGACCTGCAAGTATTTTAGTTTTTAATTATTGTTACAGTTTTTTCGAAGTTTAAAGCTATTCTTAAACTCTGTGGCTAGGGCAGATTGAGACCACTTACGTACCGATATAAATTTATTTAATTACAGAATCTAGGGCAGTGGGTCCAGGATTTATACTACGGTCGAGAGAGTGGGCAGATACACCCGCCACCATGACCTGGACAAAACTCTTCCCCATAAACCCGAGCACCCTGGCTAAGTCACCAAACGTAGCGAACCACTTGGAGTGACCTATAGTAGAGGTGCAATCATCATAAGGATAGCAGCCAATAATATGGGATTTTAAAAATGGAGGATAATATTAGCAAGTCTTGAACTTGAAGTATGATATCGGTGTAGATGGCGTAAATTGAACTGATCTCATTAGCTAAGTTGGTTAAGCGGTTGCCTCGGATAGGCAGAGGTCCTGGGTTCGAGTCCCAGATGCGACTGAAATCTTTTTATTTTCTGTTGTTTTTTCGGATTCGTGTTTCATTTGGGATGTGTTAATATTATCTTCTTCAATGATTAAAATATTACAATGAGGTTTACAAACTTCAAAAAGTTATAAAAAAAAATTAGTATAGTAGAGCCGTTGGTTATCCAAATAAATTAATCCCGAATTTCTTGCTGACATCTTTTAGTATGTTTGTAAGATTATACCCGAATTTATTTGCAATCTAGATAGTGTTTCGGATATACCTATCCCATTGTCACATATGTGGGACATCTATTAACTTTTCTATAAGTGAATTATATTGAATATTAAATAGCTTATTGATGCTTATAAACCTCAATGTAATAATATTTAATCACTGAAGATAATATTAACAAATCTAAATATAAATTATTAACTTATTGCAAAAATTAAATAAGCAAAATTAGAAAATAATTTCTTCAAATGATTGATAACTTTGTGGCATCATTATTAATTGAAAATACACTTTGTATATACCACTTTACTTAAAATATATAAATATTTCTACATGTTTCGATAGCAATGCTATCATCTTCAGGAATAAATGAATACTAAAAAATATTTTCAAGTATAGAAAAATGATAAAAAATTTAAAACAATAATTTAAGAATATACAAAATATGAGCATAAACAAAAATGAGGACGTACAAAAGAAATAATGTTTTAGGCATTTAGAGGATCAACTGTCCGAGGGATCAACTGTCAAGCGGATCAACTGTCGAGCGGATCAACTGTCGAGCGGATCAACTGTCGGAGGGATCAGCTGTCGGGCCACCATAAACAACAATGGCCCATGTCAAAGTGTTTCCATTTATAAAAATTAGAACATACTTAACCAAATTTTGAACAATAGTGGGGACGAGTTTGTTTAATTTTTTTTTTACATTTATTGAGTTAGTTCATATTATATTTTATGTATATAAACTAATAAGCACATGATTACATTTCACTGTTTATATTATTATCATTTTACAGTGAGGATAAGAATTACTTTTGAATACATTCATTCTTCCTTCATTCAGGCATTTCAAACATTTTTTGTCTTCCACACATTTGTTTATTTTATTTTTATATGAATACCACACAAAAGTTCCTACTGCTCCCAACCGTCTGGAGCTAGTGAGACTATGGCATCCCAAATTGGGGAATGTTGTGAGGCTGAAGGTATTGAAGAGGTGAAGGAGGCACCAAACACTGCTAAAAGCCATTTCAAGCAACGTTTCAATTCTAAATTGTGGTCTTTCACCAGGGCGATACTGAAGAGTATCTTGCACTCTAGAACGTACGCAAATACACTATATATTATGATTAAATGAATTAATTGTGAAACAGCACTAATTAATTACATAAAATTTACTTGCGCACGCCGGGATTTGAACCCGCGACCTTCGCGGATTCGTAATCCCTCGACCATGGAGGCCGTTCCACATTACATTAAGCAGTTGTGTGATATTGTTTTTCTCATAACCGGTAATCTAATTCTAATTACATTTCTGGTTTCATAATTATGTACATTCTCAGTAAAAATAATTTCATCCATTAAATATTTTGCATTTTGTTTTTCAGAAGATTTGTCTAAAAATTAACACATTGCATAGCAGTGTCTGGAATCCAATCAAGTTCTTCTCTTATTTAATTACTCTGATATTTACATAGCTCTGTTTTGAATAAATTATAGCTTGTTTAGATTTCCTTCTTAATAGTCTTATGTATGATATATCATAGCACTACATATATAGTATCAAAGAAATGCAGATACATATTTATATGCCTTTGATCACTTTGAGGATTATATACATATATATTATATTCAACATGTTAATGATTATAGTAATGCTACACAGAGAAGTTTATAATTTTTTTTAATGGTACGAGGCTAGAAGAAGAAGGTAGTTTTTACCTACTTTTATTAATATAATATCGCAATTTATTTTTATAACTTATTGAAGTTTGTAAACCTCATTGTAATATTTTAATCATTGAAGAAGATAATATTAACACATCCCAAATGAACCACGAATCCGAAAAAACAACAGAAAAATAAGAAGATTTCAGTCGCATCGTGGTTCATTTGGGATGTGTTAATATTATCTTCTTCAATGATTAAAATATTACAATGAGGTTTAAAAACTTCAATAAGTTATAAAAATAAATTTTAATATTTCTTTCCAGACTTGTAAAATAAGTCAATAGATGTCTCTTATAAATAAAAATCGGGTAGGTATATCCGAGACTCTATTCCGATTGCAATTGAGTTCGGGGTGAAACATTGCAATCATCATAAGGATAGCAGTCAATAATATGAGATTTTAAAAATGGAGGATAATATTAACAAGTCTTGAACTTGAAGTATGATATCGGTGTAGATGGCGTAAATTTAACTGGTCTCATTAGCTAAGTTGGTTAAGCGGTTACCCCGGATAGGAAGAGGTCCTGGGTTCGAGTACCAGATGCAACTGAAATCTTTTTATTTTTCTGTTTTTTCGGATTCGTGGTTCATTTGGGATGTGTTAATATTATCTTCTTTAATGATTAATATAATATTGTATTTCTTACATAATAATCAATATAACAATCTCCCCAACTTACTAGTTAGAGTCAAAAATGTGGAATGTGGAGAAGGCTACGTAAGGGCGCGGTTTATAAACCGAAATGCGAATTAGGATCAAAAACGGAAAAGTTCTAATTGTTCAAGTTTGAACCATAATGCCGTAAGTTGGGCAATAAATTAGGGACATAACAGCTTAGGCTGACAATGAGATGCGAATATAAACTGTCTTAAAATAACTAATAAGGGGACGTGTTAATGCAGTGAGAGTGTTGAATCTTACAGATTAAGACTTAGTTTTATCTCACGAGTTCTTCTTAATTAAATTTTGATGTCGTTACTGTTCGCAGTTCCATCAAAAAATACCAGCAAAAATTGTAACGTGAATAATTAGATTTTCGAATAGTTACGTTTTGATGCAATGTATCTAATAATTTTTCCACCACTCCCACCCCCACTACCCTCACATAATAATGTCTAATTATTTCTGCATGTTTCGAAAGCGAAATTTTCCTCATTAAGAATGTACAGAATACTAAAAAATAATAACGTCAAGTATATACAAATGACAAACATAGATCACAATAATGTAAGAATAAACAAATTACTAACATAAATAAAAATTGTTCAAGTAGGTAATAATTTACAAAAAATGTTAATGAAAAATGATTGTAAAACATTGAATAACATATTTATATTAGAAATTAAAAAAAATTAAATGATATTTTTACTTTTAATATTAATATGAAAATAAATTCAAGAGACAGCAAATTAAAAAAAATATATATTAATTATATTTAATTGACTATTAATACTTTTTCTGATTTCTAATATTTCAAATTTGTCTAATTGTTAACCGGTTGTATTTGCATGTTAATATTTTAAACCTTTATTTATATCAAAAGAATGATTGGTTTCAAAAAAAAAATCATTAATTATTTATTACGTACGAGTACTTTAATCAATTATTGTGTTCTATGTTTATCGTTTGTATATACTTGACGTTATTATTTTTTAGCATTCTGTTTAGTTCTGATGAGGAAAGCATCGTTTTCGAAACATGTCAATATGTACGAGTATATATTAATAAAGTAATTTTTAATTCATTTATTAAAATTTCTTAAATTCATGGTTGCCTTTTGATCTAAGAAAACTCTTTCACTATCATCGACATCCATCTATTTTGATCAAATTAAATTTCCACTGAATCACGTTAAGGTGAACCATTCTTCCACAATATAGTATCGTAGTGCAGGTGGTAAATGAAGTTAAATTTCTTCCCCGCTGGAGCATCTGTTCGTTATTACTGAAATTTGTAAATGCATTGTTATGTTGCCACGGCGTTCTAATTACTTCGCGAGCCAAGAACTTGTAGCTACACTCCGCAACTTCGCTAGCAATATAACATAACACAATAACTAAACAACAACTGTTGCTAATGTGTTGCTGGTTGCTAGTTGCCGGCAATAATACCTCACGTTGCTGCCTGCGGATGGGTCAAAACCACCTTCGAACTTACCCAGTTCGATCAATGTTTATAGAAGCCAACATCGTGAATATATTGGCAAGTCGTTAATAAAACATATCTACATTAATGCAAACGTATTTAAATTAACTATTTGACTATCTCACGTAGTGGGGGTAAGCAGATAGGATGGAACGCCAAACATCTGTTTTTTACACTACTGTGTGCGTGCATAATCAATGATGCGCTTTCGTAACAAGCATTATGAAGTAGTAGTATGAACAGTATTGAAATTAAGTGGCAAAGAGCAAACCAGCCTGTACAACGAATATGTTGAAATGAGACAATGGGACTCCAAGTATATGAGTAACTAGCTAAAGTACTCGGCGTTTCCCGGAGTTATTAATAATTTGGAGTAAAGTTTTATAATTTCTAACCTTACCCCTACTCCTATTCCCCAGAAAATTCCCCCTTATTTTGAACGTCAATTGTGCAAAATTTCACTAAGTACCAAAATTTGGTTTTAAGGGTGGGAAAGGGGGATAGCTGTGGTTTTTCATGTTTGCAAAATTTCATCAAGCTCGGAAAAAACTGTAGATTTGTATACAAATCAAACAATTTTTGGTACAATATTCATAGATGTCAAGGCTGTCATCAATAATAATCATTATTGGCCATTTTATTGTTAAATAGGCACTTGTGGCATTAAGGCTTTTTACGTAAATCGCAATGCCAAAAAACGATGGGTGGCCGAAGTGATACCGCTTACAATTTTGAAGTACGGGGGCACTTGTGGCTTAAAAACATTATAATTCTCAATTTTTATTATTAATTATTTTTTGGTTTTGTTGTATAGGCTAGTTTGGTTGTTTGTCACTAAATTACTTTTGTGATTTTTTCAATCTTTCTGCGAAGTTGAAAAACTTTTTAATTAATTTTTTTAATGTGAATACAACACAAGAGTCCTAAAATCTCTGGAGCTAGTGGGATTATGTAAAGAATGGAGATATTGTTACCAAAAACGGTAAAAAAGCCTTTCACAGAACCTGTATTAGAGAATCAAGGAAAATCTTTAATCTTACTCAATTCAAATTATGAACCTAACATTGTCGTAGTTTAGTCAGACAGTTTATGTTATGAGAAAACAATTAGAAAATTTCTATACCAATTTTCTAAACCTCTTTACTTTCGATTGAAACATTTTTTGCTGTCGGTTGTACTATGGCTGCTTCTGTCCAAAACTAAATTGACCCACAAAAAAGACCAACCTGTCTTAGTCATACAAAAGTCTGCCCGTAATGACATCAGCTTTTGGATAAAATGTTACGTCATCGCTGACGCTAATTGGTCCAACTTTATCCTCGCCTTGCCACACTAAGTTCTGCAACAAATGGAAGCACGATGAGAAAGAAACAGAAGGAGAAGAAGTTAAATAAAGAGGCCGTTTAGCTTTTTCTGAGTCGCCGCGCGCGGCGCTTGGAGTCAGCCAAAACTTGAGCTGCGACTACTTTGAGATGTTTTGCGGGAACAAAAAGAGTCAGTTTGATTTGATAGTTTGTCTTTTTTTAGATTCGTTCAGTAAGAAAAGATTGTTAATTTTAAAAATCTTATTTTCCAATATTTATACATGATTATTAAAAACGATGAAGGTAGGCTTAACCATATTAAAAAATCTTGCAAGAAATGAAAACAGTATTTTTTTAAATCTATGTAGAGGTTAATTTTATTATTTTATGTAAGTACTTACATGATTACTAACCAGTGAAATGCATTGCTCTATGACCAAAAGTAGGCTGTGTGTAGTTTTTCAAGTTCGAAAAGAAATGTGAATTGAATATTTGAAAACACTATACTATCATCATCGTCCGCTGATTATTATGGTCAACTGAATAAATGAGCGTACATCCTTACCAAGTTCATGAAAAATTACATTATGATCAGAAATTTGTGGCCAATTTTAATGTTTCCATAATTTCTTCTTACGGTTAATTTTTCTTAGGGTACGCACAGCTTTTCAGCCTTTATGGACCACAGGGCACCGTTACTAACTATTGTGATAAAATGTTGTTTTGCTTTATTGAAATAAACATTTCGGTGCCTTATTAAAAAATATATAATAAAAAGAAACAAATATTTAAATATTTACACGCTTTCTCCTCTCCCACTCCCCTTCAACCTGATAACACACTGGGATTGAGGATGCCAATGTCCCACTGGTTCCAGATAGTTTGTGAAATTTGTACTCCAATCAGCAATCTTTGAAATCAGTACTTTTAGTAGAAAATTGAAAGCTGTTTTTATAAAATATCAGTATAATAAGTCAAACACTTAGACCACCATGCTACAGAGACCACCATCAAAGAACAAATGATGCCATATAGAAAATTATCGTACCTCTAGAACTCTAAAAACCACTTTTGCAAATAAAACCAAAAATCTGCCTAAATTTGAATTTGGGTCAAAATAACTTGTGCCCACAAAAGAATTTCCAAAATATTATCTCAAAATCGCTGTCGGGCGTGACCTCCAAAAGAGCTCAGAGACCGGGGGATTATTAAAATCGATTTTAAATGAACTAGTGAATTTATTATTCAGGGAGAAAAGGTTGGCGGAGTTACGTTTGCACGCGTTAGGGTAAAGAACGGCCTTGTTTGAGCTGTGAGGGAACGGAACTAACGGACAGAACGGAACAGTGTTAACCTTGGAGAGATCGGAAATCATTTTGAAAAGTCAGTATGTAGTATTAGATGAATTAAATAGGGAAATTACGTTACTGAGACAACGCCCGCGATTTCACCGAACCGAGTACAGTGGACACACTTAGCATTGCACATACATTCATCCGTCAAATAACCTATCACCAGCTGCTAGAAACATATTATTTATAAAAAATAAAATATAGTAATTTCAATCATATTTCAAATATATATTATTATCATTTTCACCAGGGTTGGTAGCTTTAAAACTGAAATGATTTTATTTATATTAATAATAAAAATAAATTATATTTTTAAAATACTAAAATAAATTAAGAAGAGAAGGACGTGCAACATTTTTTATCCGATTAGTATGAATATAACGTGTCTTGTATTTTTATAATGTACTAATAGTACGTAGTATCACTTTCTTTCCTACCAGCCTCGTTCTGATTTACATTCATGTATTTGTTTATTTAATTGATTATAGGGTCATCCGGGTTTTACGTGGATTTTTAAAACATAATATAATGAGCAATTGAAAATTATAAGTACATAGAGTTTTTAACTATAAAGTAACGACAAAAAAAAATTTTAAAACGTTTAACAGTATCATGGAATAGAAAATTAAAACAATTAGATAATGTTATATTATCCAAGCTACAATAATTCATCAAAGTGCTGGTATAGATGACGCTTTATTTTATAAATGGAGTCAAAATATATCAACAATACCTCCAAACTCGTTGTCCAGATCATACATCCCGTTGGTAACATACTCCATAGTTGGTTGTGTACGTTTCGCAGAAAAATGTAACATTTCGTCTTGTGTTCCTAAGTGGTAAATGTAATTTAATAATGGCCACGATGGCACGGCTATCAATTAGGTGATAAATAATTCTATATAATACAACTAGGGTTGAAATAATTATCCTGTCAGATAGCGTAAATACGTGAAAAACCTAATGCTCACTTTAAATTTTAAAAAATTAAAAAACCACTCCTTGGTGTCTATATTTAGTGAGGAATTATTTACGACATACATTTTCTAGTATAGGAAAAATTGTGATTAGTTTGGCATGTACATATACGTATATTGTAGAACAATTCTAAAGGAGGAGTTGAATATATATATATATATATATATATATATATAACTCTTTTAGAAAAACTTGTTTTACTGCTTCTCATACTCGAATAAGTACAGTGAAATTGAATTTTAGTAGCTCATGATGGAAAATGTGTTGAGAATGGGTTATGAAAAAGAGGAAGGCTGATAAGTATCTGACTATTCAGATCTAATCATTAAATACGACTATTTGAAAGTATCTACCATTTCGACCCTTTGGAATAACAAGGTTCCATCTGATACAGTAATGTCTTGCGATAATGTGCTCTAAGCATAGCAACTTTAAGGTTCATTATCACATAACATTGTCGTGTGAGATGGAACCTTGTTATTCCAAGATGTCGACTTGTCATTGTATTGACTAATAAATTCGAAACAGAAAATAGTGTCCTGACATAATGATGCCAGGGCCCAAAGCACGAAAGGTTTTACTGCTTTAGCAGACAGATTTTCTGCTTTATGTAATAGCCAAACGGTTTGAATTTCGATGCGATTCCTTCAATGAATGCGTCTATACAGGGTATATCAGCACGTGCCCGACAAACTTTAACCAGTTATTTATGAGTTTATTTGGAGTATAACACGTGGTTCCATAATAATTTATCACACGTAGGAGTGTATGGGTCAGCACATATTTTAAAAGGCATTCAAAGTAAGAAAAAATCACTAACCCGGAAGCCATTAACTAACATTACCTAAAAAATCGTTAATTTTTAATTATTACATAAATATTATTGATTAGGTTAGGTTTGATTAGGTTTTCGGATTAGGCCTTTTTTCTTATTTTTAATTACTTTATATCACTCTTAGAAAGTGTGCCGATTCATACGCGTGTTTAATTCACTCGTTAATTTTTTTTAATGTTTTTTTTTCAGACAAATACATGTAAAAAACAGAAGGTATTGGACAGTTAGGGTCGAGGCGGGGATTGAGCGGTTACTCGGCTGAGTGACCAGTTACGACACGTGAAAGAATTTTTTTTGATTAATTTTGAAAAAAAAAACAATCAAAATACCGTTATATCTCAAAATAAGCTCAGTAATTAGCAATTAGTAATTATATTTTTTTCAGAAGATTGATATTCACTTTGTGGCGTCATTATAAATAAATGAATTTAAAAAAATTGTAATCACAACTTTTTTAATATATACATTATCAAGTGTTTCGAAAGCGAAGCTTTCCTCATCAGGACATATAGAATACTAAAAAATAATAATATCAAGATAATGATAAACATAAAACACAATAATATAAGAATAGACAAATTATAAATATAAATAAGAATTGATTAAAATAAGTAAGCAATTAATGATAAATGTTAATAAAAAAATATTATGAAACATAAATTTCAATAAGAAATTAAAAAAGTATTTTTATGAATGCTAACATAAAAATAATTTCAAGAGATAGCTGATTATTAATTATATTGACCTTTTAAAACTAATTTCTAAAATTTCAAATTTGTCTAATTTTAAACCGGCTGTAATTGTATGTAATCATTTGTCTATATTGACATTACAATTTTTTACCATTCTGTATGCTCTGATGAGGAAAGCTTTGCTTTTGAAAGATGGTGATATGTATATATTAAAAAAGTGGTGATTACAAAGTAATTTTTAGGTAATTTATTAATTAGTAATTATTTTTATAAACAATAATTATTAGCCTGAAACACTCATCCAAATTGAAAAAAACCTTCCGAGAAAAGATAAATGTCGCCGACAGGACTCGAACCTGCACCCTTCTGATTGCCGGTCAGAGCATCTGAAAAATGTTTTGACTTGTCAAATATTTTATTAATTGATAAACTAAAGTTTTTTAAGACAAGATTTTTGTGCATAGCGCAAAGGGTAACAATTATTTTTATAAACAATAATTATTAGCCTGAAACACTCATCCAGGTGAAATATAATAAAAACAGTAATTATTGAATCAAACACTAGTATATATTGATTAACTTGGCGGGCTTGCGATAAGCCGACGTAGCTTAATGGTAGAACATCTGACCGGCAATCAGAAGGGTGCAGGTTCGAGTCCTTTCGGCGACATTTATCTTTGCTTGGAAAGGTTTTTTTCAATTTGGATGAGTGTTTCAGGCTAATAATTATTGTTTATAAAATATAATTGTTACCCTTTGCGCTATGCACAAAAATTTTGTCTTAAAAAACTTTAGTTTATCAATTAATAATTAGTAATTAGTTTGACGGGTACGTGCTGATACGCCCTGTATATTAGTGTTTTACCGTTGCATCCCGTCCGCCCACCCCCTTCCATTCAGTGTGCCCCTTTCTTTAGATGTTGCAGAGACTTCAGCCGGGTCGAAAACAGAGTCAAAGCAACCTATTCGTATATTTCACATTCATCGGAAGAAAGCCACGCAAGTTGAAAGGATGGAGGGCGCAAGGCTGTGCCGTAAGGCTCCGCACGAGGGTAAGGGTTTGGGCGATAGTTACTTACTTGTAAATTTATGAGAGGCATCAATCGTTATTGCGTGAGTATAGCGAGTTGTGCAACTCAGAACACTGTGCTAGATTATTCCCATAAACTACGTCTATGGATAAAATCGATGGTTTTTTCTTGTTTCTTATATTGGTTGTAGGTTAAATTATATGATTATAGCACAGTAGTGGTGGGCGAAACGGTTCGGTTTAGTGAGCCGGATCACTAAATCAGCTCTTTGTAGTGTACTGGTTCGGTGATCCAGCTCTATTGAACGATAGTTAGCGTCCCCCGCACCAAGCCCTCACTCACTCCCTTGGCCCTCCTAAAGACGTGCTTAAGACCCTCTTACATGATACTTTTTTCGTACAGTTTTCATGTGGATTGTCTTTACAGAGAGCTGATTTAGCGATCCGGCTCACTAAACCGAGCCGCTTCGCCCACCACTATAGCACAGTGATTTCACAATGATTAAACAACGATTGCTCTATAATTGCACAATGATTAAACAACGATTGCTTAATGATTTTTATGTGATTGCACAACAAATTTACAACAATTTCGCCAATATTTTACAACGATTGCATATTAATTGCATAATAATAATTTATTTCCTACTTCTCAGTATGTTCACACTACCAAAACAATATAATACATTTAAATAAGTCAATTAAGAAAAAATAGACTTTTTAATACGGGGAAAATACATTATAAATATATGTACCACACGGAATAGCGAATTTTAATTATTTTCTAATAATATCGGTTATGCAGGTAATAAATATTTTAAATACCGTCCAAATTAGAATTGGGTGGGAGTAAATAAAATCGTATAAGTAAATCGTTACAATGTAGATTAACCACAGTTTGAAAATTGCCTTGAACGCCGAAACAGCTGTCACAATAATAAAAAATAAAAATTTGCAATACCCGATTATAACATTATTAAATTTGAATTACCATAAATTAAAAAAAAAATCTAGTTCCGTCTCATTAACAGACATCGCCATAGGGACTGGTATCATAACTCCAATGTGGATCGCTAGTCACGCTAATCCAATATTTACAAACGTCTACTACATTATTACCCCCATTCGAAGAAATAATAGCATAATTTAATCGGGTGTGTTGACAAATATTTGATTGTATTTTCTAATTATGTTACCACTATCTAATTTTAGTTGAAAAATAACATAATTAAATGCGATAATTTGATGCCGTCAAATCATAAGTATTTTTATAAAGCGTAACACGCACCGTTCGCTTACATAAAGGAACCGATTGACCTGAATTTTAGATATACTGCGTCGGCTTTTAGCGTTATTAAAATTTAATATTGTAGTTAGAAGGCCGTGGGCGGTACCACAGTACGTTAAGTTGTAGAAAATTGTTTATCTTTAGAAAATGTTTTTTGACTATGATTAATTTGAAAAATTAAAAAAAAAACACACGCACGATACGATATGCTACGAATGTACCACCTCAGCCAGGAGCACTACTCTCCCGGTTCGACTTGTGCACCAAGAGGTACCGTTAAGACTTGGAACACGTGCTCTGGTGGATGGAAAGAAGATTAGAGTTTAGTCGATTGGTAAACACGGTAATCTAATAAGCCAATATTGGAATTGAAGGCAGGAATAAACACAAAAATATAATTTATATCTCCCTTCTTCATGCCTCATTTTACATCTTCTTGTCTCCTCTTGGCTCTTTTTGTCTCTTCTTGTTTCTTCTTGTGTCTTCTTGGCGATTCTTGGCTCGCCTTGGCTCTCCTCGCCACAGGGCCAGACAGATAGGTCGTATTGCCAGAGAACGCCATTTACATTAATACATCGTCTCATACTTTTTTCTCCACTGTAACGTCTCCTGACATAACCAGACTCAAGCACCTGACTCCCTCGGGCATCCCCAAACTCCGCCACCGCTTACTCCCGAGTCATAAACTTTCCTGACACTCCGTTCCTCGTCCATCCGTTCCACATGTGCAAACCATCCTAGCGTCTTTCACACTCACACTGTGCACCCGCCCTTAGCAGGCTTGCATTATTTCGAAAACGAACCGACGAAGTCCTGTTTTATCTCAACCAATTCCTTACAAATATAGTACACCGAAGACTACCATTCCATTGAAAAACCTCATAATATTTTACGTGAAAAATTATGCACGTAAGTAAATACTCACTTTACACAACCTGAAGTCACGCCACTATTATGTAAAGTGGCTATCATTTTGAATTAGGTAATAAAGACAGTTTTCATTGAAATAAATCTTTAATGGTTAAGTTAGCAAACTAGTGGCGGTCCAAGAAACAAGTGGGACAGAATGACAAAAGTGAGAATTACTAAGCCATAAGTTCTGCTGCAGCCGACACAATTTTTTGATTTTCCTCCAAAAAATCAATCCAATGCACGAAGCACTCCGGAAAGTCTTGAAAAATAAATATGTATTATTTCAGCAAAAAAATAAAAAATCCTCTCGATTCTCTCACTCTTATTCTCAGTTTATTGAACAAATATGATGGTCTTCTTGATGGCGCATCTCTCTATATATAGCTGCGGGTGTATTTAAAATTATTTAAGTGCTACTATTATATTAAGTATATTCTCACTGTAACAAAACTGTACTACTGTTTTTTTTATTTCTCAATTTGTTTAATACTTGCTGATATTTTTTATAATATTATTTAAATCAATATTATGTAATTGGAGTCTAGTATTTATATAACAACACTGTTATGCTGTTTTAATTTTTTTTTTAAATATTTTTTCCTATAGTTCTATTATTGCGGTAGATTTGTATGATGATAGTTATTTATTGTTGTACTATTGATATAATATTTTTGAACTAAACTTCTGCTGACAAGCTACTTGCTGACTTAGCGTGTACAAGTTGCCATTGTATGCAATTAATATTATACGATTAAAAATAAAAACGGCACTTCAAGACACTCAAAAGTCGCGACCTGCCCTTGTAAAATTCCATAATGTATATTATATAAAATATCTCATCGGGGTATGAGTGATGGTACATAGTGATCCGTGATTTATTGCCTTAAATCACTCCACTCAGGCACATCTCGATATTTTTGAGATAGTATCTGGAACTGTGCACTGGTTGTTTGTGGATTCACTTTATAAAATATTAAAAAAAGTATTAACTTATTTGGTAATAATCGTAAATACGAAGGAATTATAAATATTAAAAGTAATGAGAGACATGAATTGCATGCATGCATTGATCAAGTTTCAGAACTAATACAAACTACGGACCACGACCAAAGTCAACCGACCCCGACACAATGCGATACCACCCTTTCTTGAAAAAATTAAATAAAGACGGACACTAAAGTAAAACGTTCGCTCTACTTATTTTATAATGATGAATCCTTGGCGCAGCATATTATGAACAGATAATTCAGTTTGCTTTTAAAAGGAGACAAAATATTCCCGGGTTCAAATACCCTGATAATATTAAATTTCTCCCTATCATCATCATAAAGGCTTTTTTTGAGACATGAGGGAGGACTTTACTTAAATAGGATTGACAGCCCGATACGCCAATGTGCGAATTAGAGGCTATGAACTACAAACCGGTGGTAACTGGTTATTTTGATCATGAAGATGTTATAGTTATATAAATGATATGAGGAAAAATATGTTTAATGTAATGAAAGAGATTCAAAACTATTTTAATCCATTATTGAAATTACTATACACCTCACGAAAATTATTATTTAATCGCGGGCAGTGGGCTATGTTGTCCTAACCGTTACGCAGGAGAAATGCGCCGAGGGATGACCTTTCAATACTGTACTGTTGGTATTGCCACCCATTGTACAGTAAAGATCTATTCAGAACTACTAGAACTGCGCACTGCAGAACAGAACAGTGCAGGAACGGCACAGACACGAGTATTCACATTACACCGTGCAGACACAGCCTAGACGCAAGTACGGTTGTCAACTGAACTGTTAACTGAGTATTAGCGTCCCCCACAACATGTTTGTGGATTTGATCCTATTCCCATATTTATTAATTTTTTATACCCTCAATTCCGTGACCAATTCAAATAATTTATCAAGATCCACCTTCTCGGTTTTAGCAATATCTTCATCTGATGACGTCAACTAATAAAGGTCGCGGTGCTAACGGCATGTGTTCATTCTAACTGCGCAGGCGCAGACGTCACAAGCGTCACCATTAGGTCAACATATTCTAGCCGACAATCTCGGCCAGTGCTGGCCCGTGGATGTGCGAATACCTTACGCTTACGTTCGCTGTAATAATATGAATGTGTTCATTGATAATGTAGGCAACTAACGTTATCGTGTCTATACTGTACTGTTCTGCACTGCGTGGTGCCGGTAGATGCGAATTGACCTTAATGTGGAAAGCCCAAATAATATTGTATGCCTAATTAATAGTTTGCTATGGGCTTGGCTACAATCGTCTGAAAATGCTAACCAAACTGATAATGTTTTTAATAATACATAATAATAATAATTGGATGATTTGTATAGCGCTGTTTTTGTGAAAAATCACCTGAAGGGCGCTGTATATTGGCTACAAAATCGTTTATACTTATTCGTTTTACTGATTCTTGGCATGCCTCTATAATTGGATTCGATTTATTTTGCTATTTTTTTTCCTCATTTTCCCTGAACTAACTCGTTCATCGGAATTCATTAAAACATCTTTCCAATACTCCGCTTCTCATCAAAATGCTGTTTATAATGTTATATAATATAAGACCATGAAACAGAATACGGCGCGTCTCAAAACAGGAAGAAACCCGACCGCGGAACATCTCCCAAACAATAATAATTGCGAAGAAACTTCAACCAAATTCTATCCCAATAAACTCCGCTTCTAAACGATCTGGAGAGGTCAGTAATTTGACCTCACCAAAGGCACTAAATAGAAATATTTGAAAGCCCCCGTCTGCCCAAGAAAGTTAGCCGAGTTCCTTCCTCGTAAAGGCGTTACTGCGTTATGGCGTTACGGGCTTAGCGGCGTTACTGCGTTATGGCGTTATGGCGTTACGGTCTTACGGGGTAACGGCGTAACGGCCGGCCGTTCGGGCGCCCAACGGCCGTTATTATGGCCCTAACGGCCGAACACGAACGCGTGAAGATGTTGCGAATATCGGCCTGTGAATATAATAGAGAAGGGAAATAGAGATACATGTTCCCCCTTCATATTTATTTTATTAATCTTTAGATAGATCACATCACTGTGTGTTCTAATATACAACTTTGTAAACATGAATTAATGTTGTTTTGGAACATCGGGCAAAAAAAAACACTCTTCATATATGTTATTATTATTGTAAAACGGGTGAAATGAGTACAGGTTCAAATGATAATTTTTATGCTGTGTAAATTCTGAATCTACACTAAAAGTTTAATAAAAATCACAGGAAGTAATTGACACATTTTTTGTAATATGAATTGTTAAGGCGCTTCAATGTTTGTTCCATATGTATACATTATTCCATGAGAAAAAATACTTCGATAAACAGAATTGAAAGTGTTACAAAGATAGTCAGAAATATCTTGTATTAACAATTGGGAAGAAATGTGCAAGCTCCGTTCAAATCATGAATTTCTCTTCAAAAATAATATGGATAATTACGGTATATATTATTGCGAATTTTTTTTTTGTGAAAGTGAATATTTTCATCCGAATACTTCATCCTTCGTCAACATTAAAGAGACATTTCATAATTTGAAAGGGATGCCACCCTTACGACAAAGGAGTTGTTACACAGCCTGAACGATTAATTTAAACTTTGAACGTTTATTAACATGTTTATGCTAATGCTATAATGTATGTAGGTACAATGGGAGTTTCGTTTTATCATCCATTGAACTAATCTCCCTCGGTTAGGTAGTGGCGTCGTTTCAGGTTATTGAGTTTGTGAACGTTCCCCTGGTAGGTAATAAGGTGTCTTTACCCGTCATGAGATTCGAACCCACCTGTGTCGACCCTCAATCTAACGAACTCATTGATATAGAGGACGGATAAAGTACGTGATCACGGAAAGTACTGTAAACTTTATATTTATACGATATTCTATTTTTTTTTTGAAGAACTCGATTTTTTTTGTTTTTGATACTGGCTTTGATATTGACCTCAAAAGCCGAAAGAGCTATCAGCGAACAGAGCAGCATAGAATAACTTAATATTTTTGAAAATATAGAATTGTGGATAAGTACCTAAATTACGTGCAATGGAAAAACACAACTGAAGTATTTTATTTTTCACAGGAATCGAACTAGCGACCTTTATATTCAGTAGTTTTGGGTAAAATTAATTTGAGTACACAAATAAATTTAATTTCAAATGAAACACTTCTTATTTAACGTAAACAAAATTTAAACTTTTTAATTTACCATTCGTTTTGTTATTTGAATAATCGCGTACAAGTTTTTCACTGGAATAAAAGTAGGTAGCGAACTTTGTAAAGTGTCATCCAAATACAACATAATAAAATATCAAAGTTGTGTTACACACAGAGCACAATATTTAATTAAAGTTAACGTAATTCACAGAGTTTATTTTATTCCACATGTTTCTTGATACCTAAATAATTGAGTTTAATACTAAAACGGTCCAACTTGCGAGCCTTGTGGAACGCCGGCTATGCGCTCGGGCTATATGCAGTGCGCTGTGGACTTAATAATTGCGTTACGAGAAAACTGAGAAGGCAGAGAATGCAGAATGTCCAATTAAGTAGAACGAACGAACTTGACTATTGCAGCGGGAATGCAGCAGTGATATTTGATAATATGAAAGAGAAGTGGTTTGCTGGGACATTTGTATTATCATTTGTGTTGGCGTGAATGTAAGTAGGTTCGCTTTTAATCAAAGTAATTGCATTAATTTTTATAATTTTATTAGATGAATGTGTACATAAGGAGCGCTGTAGGAGTAATATTAAGAATAAGTAAGAAATCATATAATATGTTAAGAATGTATACATAGAATATGT
Organism: Halesus radiatus; assembly: GCA_022606495.2. NCBI lineage: Eukaryota > Metazoa > Arthropoda > Insecta > Trichoptera > Limnephilidae > Halesus > Halesus radiatus. Next base: position 181,696 of record JAHDVE020004464.1, on the reverse strand, counting down.
TTATGAATAGAATATGAAAGGAGCAGTGCAGGAATATCATTGAATGAAATTAGTGAATCATTATTTTTTTTAATTTCTTCAAAAGATTGGTATTCACTTTGTGGCATCATTAGTAATCAATGAATTAAAAAAAAAATACTTTGTAATCACCACTTTACTAATATACATACACAGATTTCAAGTTTCGAAAGTGATGCTTTCTTCATCAGGAATATATAAAATAGTAATACAAAGTTTTTTTTTTAATTCATTATTTATTTTTAAGTATAGTAAGGCGCGGTAATACAATAATGAGCTAACAAAAATTTTTTTTTTTCAAAATTCGATAATCATGATAAGCATAATACGGTTCCTAACCTTTGAATTTTTTTTGTTTGACTTTTACAAGAAATTTACGCAGAATGTTCACATTTTTCGAAAATAAAATATAGTACTCACACTCCATCTGTCCTGGTCCTCATGCAGCCAGATTATCTTCGGTTGGGGATTCCCCTCCACGTCACACGTCAGGGTCACTGTTGCATCAAGGTCTGTTTCCACGTCACTGGGTCTCGTGCGGAAATTGGGCCCATCTGTGAAAAAAAAAACAGGACTATTTTATGAAATATTCGAATAACCTCCATAGAAAAATGTTATTTTTTTTACTACATAATTTGATATCTTCATTTCATAAACAGTTTTAGTTAAATCAAGTTAGTCAAGTATTTAGAAATATACCCTACTGATGATATTTAAATTGTAATAAAAAAATATCTACAAATTAAATAATAAAATACAATAATTGTTAAATAAAAACATAGATTAAGAATAAATTATATATTGTTACTGTTAATTAGTTAAATGAAACAATCAAACTTCGTTTTAACTAGCTTTATTTTTCACGCCGACCGGTTTTGAAACAACCGTTCCATCTTAACTAACTAACCATCACGCCGTTTCTCCGCAGGGGTAGGCAGAGAGGATGGACCGCCAAACAACTCGATCTTAGCATACACTTCTTGCTTCATTCACATTCATACATCGTCTCATACATTCTCTTATATTATTCCGACTTCTGACATGGCCCGACTCAAGTATTTGATTCACTTGATCCATCTTAGGGCTATATATACACCAAACAATATCACAAAATTATGGCAGAACACACATATTAGGTGTCACAATTATCTAAGCGTTTTCCTTTACTATTAATGTTAAGAATATTCATCTCCGTATTTTTTTTTATCAAAACTCTTTGGTTGATACAATATGATTAGCCAATTCGAAAAATTATTATTTTTCAGACATCTTCTTGATTTTAACATGTTCTTTGATTGTAATTTCGAAATTACGGCTTGTTTTTCTGATATAAAATGAACACCAAACCGGTCGGCGTGAAAAATAAAAGTGGTAAAAACAAAGTTTGATTGTTTCATTTAATTGTAATGGATAACCACAAAGCGATAGCTTCACACAATAGTATAATAGTAAAAAATTAATAATGTTAATATTATGTTCTGCAAGCATTTTCGTTTTTTTTTTTAAAATATTATTTAGACAATAGTTTCGGCGTTAAAAACAAATTTCAACCTGAAATAGCTGTCACAGTAATAACAATAATAAAAAAACTAAAATACTTACATAACTGAATAACAATATTAAATTTGATTTACTGATTTCACCGCTACTCGCTCTAATCAAAACTGATGATTTTTGTTCTAGATACTTTTGAGGTTGTCACCTTTTTTATTAAAATGCATTATATTTAAAGAGTTAATTAATGACAGTGAAATTAGTTTTTCGATATCTCCAAAAATAACGAAGTTATGAGCTTTCAAAATGATCTTGGGAAAAAACATATACCCGTGACGTCACGAGTGACAATTCAGTACAATTTATACTCTGAATGTCAGCAACGGATACTGCCGCGCTTATGATATCTATGGCCGCGCCAGTCATTTTATTAACCGTGACACTAAATGTTTTTAACTGGCAGGCGAGAATATCATCATTTTGAGGGCTTATGTCTTCGGTACCATTAGATATTTTCCAAAAATTCTAAAAGTTCTGTCTTAAACATGCTAAAATTAATATGATACATTTGTAAATAAGATGAAATTCTATTTTAGGAGAAAACCCCACTGTACGAAATTTACAGAATTGTTCAGCGCCTTTTTTGTGAAAGAATTTCATCGAGAGCGCTTGCTAAGAAGTAAAAAGGATGCTTAGCGGATATTGAAGAATTTCTCTACTCCATTTCAATGTTTGACTAAAAGTTTGCATAATTATAATGAAAATCAATAATAAGGATAAATTGAACACTATTGCACTAATTGTAAGTCGACATTAAGCTTTGTATGCGAGAATGTACAATTAAAGAGTGTTACCAGCTTTATGACAATATTCGTAGTACTTAAATTATAATGATAGAACTTTTATAATGGCCCTAATTTCTGAGTCATATGACATTTAATTACATCCTACAATAAATTCTTTTCAAGCAAAGAACTAAAATATTACTTACATGTTACGTCCAATGTTTCAGAGTCCTCACTACGGCCAACATCGTTATGGGCTTCACACCTGACAATGGAGTTATGCAAATCTCTGGTAACGTTGTGAATGATCTGCAAAAATACCAATAAATCAGGGAAACATTTTAAAATTTCCGTATATTGAAATTGCCATTCAAATAATGTTAAGCTTTCTTAACGCCTCCGTAAGGAAGAACTTTTTCAGAAAACATTTACGTTTGGAGCGTAGGCATTAATTCAGCTTCACAAGACCATTGTAACGAAGATGACCATGACACAGAGAGTCAAGGGAGATACCTAGTCAATAAGAGAGAAATTTATGATTTGATTAGGCAAAGATTGCCTAAAATTGCCATATCTAGACTCAAGTGGGAATATGTTAGGAATGTAGCACGGCTGGTAGATGACCGTTTTAACTTCAATACCATGGTATACTAAAATGCAAAGATCGCTCACAGATTATATGAGTTGATGACCAATTCTAACTGCCGGCTTCAAATGGGTGGTAGCCACGAAAATCGAGCTAATTGAAGACACATTTGAAAGAGGTTTTTGTTCAATCCTGAACATCATAAGGAAAGAAGAATAAAAAATTGTCAGCGCTAGCAAATTAAGTATTTTTTTGTTTGTTTATAACCTTGTCAAAGAAAATACTTTGCAGTACTAAATTAGTTATTCCTGCCGCAATTTTACATAATATTAAATACTTATTATTGCAGCTTGAACTTTTCCTTGCTCGAAAAGTTTCACTCGCGTTCCTCGTGGTCGTGATAACATCATAATAATAATCTCCTCTTTATATTAACTTTATGTGCAATATTATCATGAATCTTGTTGTTGTTTTGACAAGTTTGTAGCTGTTTGTTTTGTTGCGGTTGTATTAATTTGTTATTTATTTATGAGGAACTTAGTTCAAATTAAAAAGTACTTGGAATAAAATGGAAATATCTTACCAGTTTTGTTGTAAAGTTGCCTATTTGCTCATCGTTCAAAAACCAGCGATAGGTGACGTTGCTGGGATTGGCGTCCACTTTGCATTCTGAAACAAAATAGCAGAATTAGAACAAAATATAGAAAAAAAAATTGCTATTGTGTTTAATTGGTAGAAATCCGATTAATTTTTTAAAGCCATTTTCGAACTGTGGTTAGGCCGCTTTGAGACAAAAAGACGAGAAGTTATATGATATTTTTACTCCCACCCAATTTTAATTTGGACCATGTTTAAAATGATTTATTATCGTTAAAACCAATTTACTTTGAAAATAATTGGTAACTAATTCCCTCAATTATTTTAAGGAATTATATTATTTAGGTTTCGTGAATATACTTAAAAGTGGAGAATGAATAATTTTCCTTAATTAATTAAAAATAAAGTAATGAAAATTTCAGAATGATTAAAAACTAAAATACTTGCAGAACTTAATAATAACATTACCATGATTGGGTTTATCAAAAATATCTACAAATATTAACCCTTAAAATGCGTGGTGAACAAAACTAACTTTCTTACGACTTTCGTAAAAATATTTTTCACTTATGTGAGCGAGCTGTCGAACCTATTTTCATACGCTGCACCTATTTGGGGAAACGCAGCAAAAACACACATAAAACCCTTGCAAATCCTGTAAAACAAGGTCATTCGACTAATATTGAATGCTCCTTCGTGGATCAGGGTTAACACTCTAACAAAATACACAAACATTCTTCTGATAAAGGAACTAATTATATCACTTTCTGAACCATTTTATGCCGGATTACCCGACCACGAAAACCCGACTATAAAAAAATCAGACTATGACGCGAATTCTATATTTAAATATAAAATATCTAAAACGGTCCTCCGAACGGAGTAACTCCTGCAGCATCTATGCACAATTTTTTTTAATATATACTTCCCATTCCTACTATTTTAATAAAACATCCAAAACGTGAAGCTTTAAAAAATCCTTTAATTACATTAGAACAAGATTATTTTTATAATAATGGTATTCTGAATATAAATTAGACCGAAGACTGTCTAACCTCCTCGTACTCGCTCAGAATGTACGAAGGCTCTGTAGAATGTGGGAAAGTACAAAGTCAGAATGTAGAAGGTAATGTAGGTAGGTACTGAGACGCATGGGGCGCAGCGATGAAAAGAATGAGAGTGAGAGAGATGTGGGAAGTTTTGATTTAAGGGTTAAACGATCATATTTTTAATCCACGTTTTAGAGAATATTAAAAATAGTTTTTACGTATACTAATCAACAACAAATAATTATTTTATATCTATTATTGTAATGTTCCCAAACACCTTCTAACCGACTTCTTATTGTGTAACGCCCTTAAATTTTAAACAATGAATCTCTTTGGGGGGGTACATTATTTTAATTTTAAAGGGGTTTCACATGAATAATGATAATAATACTGATTGTTGACCAAAGAAAAAAAAATTAAGATGAGCTTTTTTTACTAACTGTTATTATTTTTAATTGGTAAAATACCATTTAATTTTTTATAAATAAAATTAAAGGAAATCAAATTTAATATTGTTATTATTAAGTTCAGCAAGTAGTTAAGTTAATTATTGTTACAGTTTGAAAATGGCTTTTAGCCCAGAAACAGCTGTAATAATAATAAAAAAATTAAATAAATTAATAGTTATTACTTCGTATAATACATAACTTTTTTAAAATATTAATATCATATATACTTGTCATTATTATTAGTATACTGTTTATCCTGATGAGGAACGCTTTACTTTCCAAGCATGTTGATAATTATATATTGAAAAATGTGATGTAAACTAAATTATTTTTATTAATTTATTAATAATGACGCCCCTAAGTGACTACAAATCTTTTGAAGAAAAAACTGAAATACTTGCAGAATAATATTATGAATAAACATAAAACTTTATTTAAAAAACCTTTTTTTACCTTTGTGTGAAAATGATTTAATGAAAATTTGCATACTGCTAGAGCAATTCATGCTGTTTACGGAGAGAATTCCAACAGAACAGGATGTAAACTTAAACTAAAACTGTTCTATTAGAGATCGGCTAGGAGGATATATTTCTACCTTATCCGCTCTCCAAACTTCGAAAAATCTCCATTAATAGCAATACTGTTCTACAAAATTGTTTTTTTTTAATTTTTTTTATATGAATACCTCACAAGAGTCCAAACTGCTCCCAACCGTCTGGATCCAGTGAGACTATGGCATTCCCAATTGGGGAATGTTGTGAGGCTGAAGGTATTGGGGAGGGGAAGGAGAAGGGAGAGCGAGGAAGGTGGGGAATACCTGGCTATTCAGATCTGGTCACCAAACACGGCTAAAAGCCATTTCAAGCAACGTTTCAATTCTGAATGGTGGTCTTTCACCAGGGCGATACTGAGAGTATCTTCCACTCTGGAACGTGCGCAAATATACTATATATTATTTTTAAATGAATTAATTGTGAAACAACACAAATTAATTAAATAAAAATTACTTGCGCACGCCGGGATTTGAACCCGCGACCTTCGGATTCGTAGTCGAGAGCCTTACCCCTCGACCATGGAGGCCGTCAGTTGACGATTTCATCACTTACAAACCCAACGGATTTCTTCTAAAACGTCGGGAGTCAAGCGTAACAATGTAGGGGAATAATATAATATTCTATTGATCTTGCTAGTTCCATTATAATTTGATACACGTATGAATTGGTACACTTTTAAAAATGTTATAAAGTCATTAAAAGTAAGAAAAAAAAACTAGCCTCCAAACTTATTTTAACCTAACATAGTAACCCATTTCTTTTGAGTAATAAAATATTAAAAATTAATAAATAGTCTACTGGGTTAGGTTAAGTTAGATTTTAAGGTTAGTTATTTTTTTTCAAACATTTGTTGATTTTATATCACATTTAAAAAGTGAACCGATTCATAATAATTTCTTCAAATATTTGGTAACTTTGTGGCATTATTAATTATATAAATTAAAAATATACTTTGTATTTACCACTTTAATTAAAATATATAAATATTTCTCTACATGTTTCGATAGCAATGCTATCATCTTCAGGAATAAATAAATAATAAATAGTATTCATTTATTCCTGAAGATGATAGCATTGCTATCGAAACATGTAGAGAAATATTTATATATTTTAATTAAAGTGGTAAATACAAAGTATATTTTTAATTTATATGATTCATTATAATCTTTCTAATATTGTAAGAGCAATTGAACTCACTGCTGACAAAAATGCTATGAATTGATTGTCCTCGTAAATTGTTTGATTGCTGGTAAAAAATTTACATATTTAACCATAAGATGTAAATATGATACCTGTTAACTAAGCAAAAGTGTTGAAAGTATTTAGTTTTTTAATTTTATTTAAATAGAAGGCAAAATAGTCATTAAAAACAACAGAGTATTTATAATGTGGTGTTAAAAAAAATATTTGATACTGATGTCGCTGTTTTCTAAATTTCCGAAAATTGAAATGAATACACCGGTGAACGTATAATTCAATACACGTATGAATCGGCGCCACTGACGTCAGAAATGATGAACTTTACCAAGGTACGATTTTGATGGTTGAAGGCAAAGATCACGTGACACCCGTTTCTGCACCAGCTTAGTTCTCTTCCGTCCACGTTTGCTTAATAAGCAAATTACTAAACATTTATAAAAGGGGTTAAACTAAATACTCTATCAAAATATTCCAATTGGGTTCTGTTTTACTTAAATTGAGCGAACGCCTAGCTCGCTCCGACCCCTCTTATTTTGGTTTCTTTCCCTTGAAAAGTGTGTCGATTCATAGGTGTGTTGAATTGCCACGAAACATCAAACATTTTTTCAAGGAAGTCGTCATTGAACAACTTAAAGTTGAATAGCAAGATATTCAAAAATCGTTGTTTTCGGCAATTTTCTGTTTAAAATTACTTCGTTTTATTTTTAAATTATAATGCCACATCACACCCGGCCCTGCTCGGATTTATGAAATTGTGTTTTGCTGCTTGTTGTTTGTGTGCCATAATTGATTTGACAGCAAAATTAATGCCCTGTGATGACTATCACTATCTCTAAACAAAGAAATATAGAAATATTTATTACAAAAGTTTATATCATTCCAAACATTTATTTTTTCAAAACATGTCTATATAATAAAGTTCTTAAGTAGGTTCCTACTTGCGTTTTCTATTTTGAAAATATTCTGCCGAAACAAACCTTCTTCTTTTGAATATGTAATCTGTGGCTAACCAGAGTGGTATATCTATGGGCTAACCTCAATACAACATGGCGGTTTCAATGTTTTTCATACTAATTTTAAAACGTTATAGCAACAGTTTCACATATTGGATTTCATTCAAACTACTCTCTAAACTTATCCGACACTAATAAGAACTGTGCTGTTTTCAGCGAAACATTCTTTTTTTTTATATAGAGATGATAAAATTATATCTATACTATGAAAAAACATTTATGGAAATGACTGTTTAAAACGTCACTTCTTTAAATCAGAGTTGATGTAAATTTCCGATAAAATCTCCTACCATAAATAATAATAATGTCATCCCCCGCGTCAAACATATAATTTATTCAGTCAAGGCTATCAAACATCGTACGAACACATCAGTTATGTATCAACACTACGTCAATCCGAACTGGATTTAGAGGAAATTAGATTCTGTAATACAAATAGAGGGTACCTACACGGTCGTGACATGTTTCAAATCGCTTCATCCAATTCGACCACGTCAAATATTACTAGAAAACATGAAGGTAGAACCACACGTGCGTGTTAGTATCCTTTTGTACTATTATGTAATATATTTGAAGTTTGATTTTGTGTGTTATGTATTAGATTAGAATTCTGTAAGTCATCGGTGGAAATGAGAAATCTTATTTTTACAAAGTAACCGATTGAATTGGATTTTTGTCAATGGTCAACAATATTTTGTGTACTAGTCTGTACTTACAGGTGGTAATTGATTTTAATTTTTTTTATATCTATTATTATTATGTACTTTTATTTGTTATATACTTGTAGCGAAATCCGGTCGGCAAAAGTATATAACAAGTAAAAGTGCTGTAAACAAAGTTATTGTTTTTATTTTAAAATAAAAAAATAATAAATTAACAGTAGGTAATATGTAACGAATAGAAATGCATGATTATAATTTAAAGTTTCGCAAAACCCACCTCACTAGGCTAGCCTGTGTTGAGGCAGTAATTTTGCTTATTATTTTGTTGTTTTATAATAACTATGAATAACACCTATAATAAGATATGTTTTGTAAATTGTTAAATCAGTAATTTTGAATTTGGGTAAATGTACTGATAAAGGCCCTTTCATTACTTTTAATCCATTTTTTTTTTATATTATGTTTAATTTTATCTATGCTATCTGGAATAATGTTGAAAATTCTTGTCGCAAGGTACCGAAAATACCGTTGAACAAAAGTATTATGAAATACATAAATTAGGAGTAAATCTTTGTTAGTATTTCTAGTAATGCGAGTGTTTAGTCTTTTTTCATAGTCTTTATGTTTGTTTGTATAAAGATGAGTGAGGATTGTTTTAGCGTAAACCTGCCGAACGTCAAATATTATATTGAAATTAATTTTATAATCGTTTTTTGTGCCTTTATGATTGGGTCTAGTTCAGATCAAATTATAATGCCGCATGCTAATAGGATTTGTCAGATTTATGTCCAGAAAGTTAATACTGATAACCCTGATTTTTTGGCATATTTTAGACTATGTTTTTTTTACTCTCTGGGAATCTGTTTGAGAAGAATTTACATTAAAAATCTAACAAAAAAACACATCCTAATTTCCCCCGTCAATAATTATTTTATCTTATCCTTCTCAGATTCCGCGAAAGTTTCTTTCGAATAGAACTTGAAGTGCGCAGGCTAAATTATTAATCTTCTTAAAAAGTAATACCCTTATCGCCGTTCAATTGCGCTCTTTCTACAAGGAACATATTTCGATGGAGCCCTCCATCCCTTCATCCCCTTCAGACTGAAGAGACCCTTGTTCTAACATCCCTTCGCAGTATTCATAGCGATCTGCAGGGCCGTACTAACTATCAAATTAACCCGAAAGTTCCACGTACAATTAAATAAAAAAAGAATATTTGCATAATATTCATTAATAGGCTTGCCGAAGCTTAAGATAATAATCAAGCTGACCAAAAAAAATAATAATCTGTATTGGTACACATTCATTTTTCTAATAAAATTATTACATTGCCCGTATATACATTTTTATTTATTTTTATTTATTCACGCCTAGAAGGCTTTTACATGTTGATACATTTTTCACATAGTTTTATAGGGGAGTACAAAAATGTACACATAAAATAATAACACCTCCATGGTCGAGGGGTAAGGCTCTCGACTACGAATCCGAAGGTCGCGGGTTCAAATCCCGGCGTGCGCAAGTAATTTTTATTTAATTAATCTGTGTTGTTTCACAATTAATTCATTTAAAAATAATAGATATATAATATATTTGCGCACGTTCCAGAGTGGAAGATACTTTCAGTATCGCCCTGGTGAAAGACCACCATTCAGAATTGAAACGTTGCTTGAAATGGCTTTTAGCCGTGTTTGGTGACCAGATCTGAATAGCCAGGTATTTACCCTTTTCCCCACCTTCCTCTCCCCCTTCTCCTTCCCCTCCCAATACCTTCAGCCTCACAACATTCCCCAATTGGGAATGCCATAGTCTCACTGGCTCCAGACGGTTGGGAGCAGTTTGGGACTCTTGTGCGGTATTCATATAAAAAATAAATAAATAATAAAGTGTAAAAGATGTAAGTAGGTACAATATAACAGTATGTAGTTACAGCGTTATTATCGCAATGAATAACAGTTAACCTGTGGTTACATTATAACAGCAGGTTATTTTATCCCGATTCTTGTTGTGATGTGAATCGAGAATTTTATAGTGCTGGGTATTTTAGATTTCTTTTTATCCTGACTATTTTCAAAATTTAATTAATCTCAGAAAATTAAAGCTTCTCAATCTACAACTAATGTAATAATCTACATCAGTTTAGTTTCAACTATGAATACGGGTAAAGAACTACATAGACACAAATCAAGAGTATCTGAATCGGTGAAACAACACAACCTCTTAAATAGTGAGTTGATATCAAATTTTCAATTAGAAAATACATTTTGAAAGGGCTTGTGTTTACAAAAACTTTACAAAAGAAACAAAAAAAATTGTTTACCGTTTTAATTAGTTTTATTTTTTAATTTATGAAATACTTTTTGGAACTACTTTGTACACATAGTAAATGTATGAACTACAAATTTTGCTTAGTTATACTATAAAGAAGTACAATTTTTTCCTGTTTTTATTTAAAGTTCTCTAAAGCGAAGACTTCTTAGACTCAATCGAAGATCAAAGATTTGAATGTTTAATAAATCGAAAATGAAGCTACGCTACCTTCACATCATTATTTTTTCAAACGAATATTATTTTTGTATTTTATTTATTATTTCATTTACTTTCATATAATTTTATTTCTTATTATTCATCTACTTAAAACGATTTTGTTTGTTAACCTTTAATAATTTTTCGTATAGATATGTAGCCAAGCAGTAGAAAAATTAATAAATCAAAATTATACCCACGCATCATTATACTACTGGCATCATTCTATAGATCAGCTAAATATGGTGGCATTTTATTCAATCTCTTCCTGGAAGACACATCCTGCTCCCCGTATAAAGTGATAAATTAATTAAATTGTTACAAAAGGATTTACAGTGATACCCCTTTAATTACAATAAAACTCAATATTTTGACAACTATAGAGATACGAAGTTATTGTAGTAATACGCATTTTAAAATGTGCAAAATGGTTACATTCAAATCTTAATTAAAAAAATAAACAGACTTGTGAAAATGACTAATAAATTAAGGTGACGATATTAGGTGATGTATAAAAAATAGAATAACTAGATTGAGGTGAGACGTGAAACCGGATAACAATATTGAAAGAACTGAAGAAATTGATTGTATCGTGGAAGATGATGAAAGGATTTCACAATGGTTGTCACCATCCCCAGCTTAGACATGGAAACATAACAATCAAAGATTTTATGTTATCTCCATAAAAAGCCAGAGGGACATTGCATCACCAAATTAAGGAATGTGGTGAAGCTTAAGGAAGTAAAGAAAATAAATAACTGGAGAAGAGGAAGGTTTAGAGACTTCTAATCTGTTCAACGAGTTGGCTAAAAGTATTTCAAGCAGCGTTCCAATTCTGAATGTGATCTCGCACTGAAACCGAGTTTTTCTACAAAATATATAAGTTAATAATTATTTTATAGCCATTTAACCCCTATGAGAATGAAATTTTCCCATCTGGCCACCGGGCCAGTCCACCCTCGGGCTCGCTAGGGGGTGAAGGGGGGATGGAAGGAACCTCCGCCGAAACAAGTGGGGTGAATGTATTCTAACGGCGGCTGAAAGGAAAACTATGCTTGAATAAAAAGAAGGAAATAATAACGCTGAAGGATGAGAAAAGCGGTGGGAAGGATTTTAGCCGTGGCAGCAGGAAATATTCAAAGGATATTTATGATATTTTGCTGATTTTATGGAAACGAAAAATGAAAAGAACATGTTTTCGGTAAACGGCTATCTTGTAATTATGATGTTTAATAAGTAAATACAAATTTATTAAGCTTCACTAACAGACTTTGTTTAAGTTTTTAAATTCAGTTTTAAAAATATTTCTTCCACCTCAACATTTGAAAAAAAAGAAAAAAATCATGGAGTCTAGTTTTATTCACAAAGAAAACACTTAAATCGTGATGGTTTTTATTCTTTCGCCTATTGGGAGGGGAAGGAAATGTGTGAGAGGAAGGTAAGGAAGTATCTGTTATTGGAATATGGTCACCAAATATAGCTAAAGTCATTTCAAGCAAACGTTTCAATTCTGAATAATGGTATTTCACTAGGTCGATACTGAAAGTATCGACCAATCTGGAACGTACCGCAAACATTCTATATATTATTATAAAATGAATAAATTATAAAATAACACAACTTAATCAAAACAAATTTACTTGCGCATGCTGGGATTTGAACCGACCTCTGGTTTCGTAGCCAAAGAGCGTAACCACTCAGCGACGGAGGTCGTCAAATTAAACCCCCTTTTCTAAAAAAACGGTATCTAAGCTGCATATTCTGAAAATGACGGTGTGGAAAAACAATTGAGTTCAGCCAAAAAAAAACAAGATAAATATGCTCGGAAGATTTCATTACGCCAATGCTCAACATCGAAAAGTTTTTAACTTTTAAAATAGACGAACAAATTTAACGCTTTTATTAAGAAAATAATATTTATGATTATACAGCATTCAGCATCGGAACTGAAATCCCCGGATTTAATTCATGTGACATAACTACGATTGAGTCGTGGAGTTGCAAAACCCGCTCGTACTCTTTTGTTTTTAAATCTGGAGATAGTTACAGAAAACTGTTCAGAACAACGTGAATACATATTAAAAAAAAAACATTTTTTTCAAAGTATATAGATAATTATGCATTATCCTTATCATGATTTTTTTTAATCAAAATTAATTTGCATAAATACCTATATATATATTGTATCCGTAAAATGTTATTTTCTTGAAATTTTGTTTGGAAGATTAATTTAATATGTACTTTTGCTATTTTTGATATATTAAATTCGCTACCGGTTTCGATACAATCGTGCCATTCACCAGCGTTCTTAAAATTAACTTAAATTAAACAAGTACAAAAACTAAATTAATCACCATTAGGTGAAGGTAGAAGAAGTGGTGATTTTTGGAGGGGGTTGGGCGGTGAGAGGTATCAAAGTTAATAGGAAACATGGTTAGCAAAGGTGATTTACAGGGAGCTATTATCTTGTTTAGTAAATTAATTTTAGATTTAATTTAGTAAACAAGATAATAGCTCCCTGTAAATCACCTTTGCTAAACATGTTTCCCATTAATTTTGACTCCTCCCACCTCCCAACCCCCTCCAAATCACCACCCCCTCTACCCTCACCTAATGGTGACTAATTTTGTTTCTGTACTTGTTTAATTTAAGTTAGTGAATTGCACGGTTGTGTCGAAACCGGTAGCGAATTTAATAAACCAAAAATCGCAAAGGTACATAGTAAATAAAACTTCCAAACGAAATGTCTAGAAATTGCAATATAGTGAATGCCGAAAAAATACTACAAATTGTTATTTTCTTATTAAATTAGGTTGGATTATTTAGTGTAAAGTACACTTGAGGTGAACCTCCACGAAACTGAGCTATATGTATTATTATTAACATTTTGTTTAAAGTATAAATACAATACCTTCTTTTAATAAATTCCAAATGTTTTTTTTGTGAATGTATCAAAACCAGTAGAAATTTCCAGAGCGGGTTTTGCAACTGCACGACTCTTTTAATAAATGTGATTTTAGGTAATTTTAAAAACAAGTATTTTCTAAAATAGCATCTAATATTTTTTTTATAATTTTGGCTATTAAGTCGTTGCTGTTCCCACCTCTTCCCACATTATGAATATGCTTTCAGGATTCTTGCGGGGCCTAAATACGTTTTGTGAATATTTATGTAAATAAAGTGCGTACGGGTATAATAATTTAGTGGTATTTGAAAATAATCTGATGTTTTCCTAAGGGTTCCTGGAAAATTCATGAATTAGCGGAATATTCTGTGTGTTTTTTATGCCTACTTACTTACTTGGAATAATACGTATATATTTCCAAGAGTTAATTTATATTTAATCTTTTTAATTTATTGAAGTTTATATACCTCATTGTAATGTTTAATTATTGAAAAAGATAATATTAACACTGTGTATAGAAACTACGTATATAAACTTCAATAAATTTAAAAAAAATATTTCTTTCCAGACTTGTGAAAAAAGTCAATATATGTCTCGTATAAATAGAAATCGGATAAGTATATCCGAGACTCTATTCCGTTTGCAATTGTGTTCGGGAAGAACTTTGCAATCATTGTAAGGATAGCAGCCAATAATATGGGATTTTAAAATAGAGGATAATATTAGCAAGTCTTGAAACTTGAAGTATGATATCGGTGTAAATGGCTTAAATTGAACTGGTCTCATTAGCTTAGTCGGTGAATCTGTTGTCCCGGATAGACAGAAGTCCTGAGTTCGAGCCCCAGATGCGACTGATACCTTTTTATTTTTCTGTTGTTTTTTCGAATTCGTGTTTTATGTTGGGATGTGTTAATATTATCTTCTTCAATGAGTTAATTTATCATTTTGTCAAAATTCATAATTTTTGATAAAAGTGACAATTATGCTAGAGCTCTTAAATAGATTCAGTTGAAAAAAAAATATAATTTAAAAATATAAAAAAAAAATTAAAACAGATTAAACGACAAAATTATGTCAATTCGCAAATTTGTCATTGGTAATTTTAAGCGTTGATCCACCAAAACGCCGTTTCATTATCGTTTTAATTTTATATGCAATCATATTTTCAAAGTATCTGAAGTTCAACTTTATTAAAAGTTTATTCGCAAACAGTTGAAAATTTATCTCTAAAATCATAAAAATGATCGACTTTTGTGGCATATTTATTTATTTTTTATTATCGCCTACTAAATAAATCGATTTTGACAATATTTTCATGGTGAATCCCCTTGGGCACAAGACATGATATTCAATATAAAAAATCCAATTCATTCAATAACTATAAATGGTTGACGCATCATGATTACAAAATTATGAATGAAAGATTTTTATTACGCGAATGAAGCAAGGAGTGTGTGCTGAGATAGTATTATAGGGCGGTCTAACCTTTCTGCCTGTCCCTACCTACTGAAAATCGACGTTATGGCTAGATAGTTATGTTTTATTTTATAATAAATTTTCGATAAAGTTGCTATGGCAAAAATTGTAATTTGAAGAATTCAATCAATTTCGTATAAGTATGGCTTTAAAATCTATTCACATCTACCAGCACAGCGCAGAAGAGAACAGTACATTACAGGTACAGCACACACGCGAGTATTCACATTACACCGTGCAGCACAGCAGAGAACAGCACAGACGCGAGTACGGCTGGCAACTTAACTGCTAATTGAGCGTTAGCGTTCGCCACAACATGTTTGAGGATTTTATAATCCTATTCCCATGTTCATTAATATTTTATAACCTATTTTCCCTGGCCAATTCAATCAGTTTTTCGTTCTTGATCTTCTTGATTTTAACAATATCCGAGTCTATTGACGCCAATTGGCGGTAATGATAAGATGGCGGTGCTAATGGTGATGTATTCAAAGTAACTGCGTAGGTGCAGATGCTACCAGCGGCCACAAGCTACGTCAAAATATACTAACCGTGCTGGAGCATGCGTACGCGGATACCATACGCTTACGTACGCTGCAATATGAATGTGTTCATAGATAATATAAGCAACTAATGTTGTCGTGCTTGTACTGTGGTACTGGTAGATGTACCTTTAGGAGTCACGGCAACATAACGGTTCTAGAACAACCTACCTTCTCTTCAATACCAAGATTGCAAATAAAAATTTAATAAAATTTGTAATTTTTTTTTTTAAATACGTTTCGACTGTTTTGCAACGAATTAATGATTATTTTGTAGCTGCTTTAATTTTTAATCAAACAAATTTTCTCTACATTAAATTTCGACAACATTCTTAGAAATTTCTTTCAAATATCTAATTTGATTTTTTTCATACTTTTCTTCTCGGTTCCAAGTCAGTCATCTTTAATGATATATTTTCCAATCTGTATTTGCCTTCTATCTTATTTACTTGCCAATAAATCCATTAAAATTGAAAAAAAATCCTGGGTAAAAAAATACCATAATTATTAACAAAGAATATAATATTGTATCATCTTGTTAAAAATGATATCGTGTTTGGGTACTATCATTTTTAAAAACATTTTTTATTTGTAATCTACTTATGTGTAATCAGATAAATATCCATCAATTCGAAACATAATTTTATCTAATCATTCAAGCACTTAAAGTACATTATTCAACTAAATTATCTCCTACACCAAACTCAAGAGCCAGTTCTCTAAATTGGCGTAGTAATACTTTGAAAATAATGAAAAAACGAAAAAAAAAATTAAAATTCGAAGATAGTTCATGTGAGTTTTATTTAACTTTTGTTATGTAGAGTGACTGCCCTTGTTCCATAAAAAATCTTAGTATTTTTATTATTCTGCTCGTTGCTAGTAAAGAAAATCAAAAACTCTCGAGTTAATCAGTAATTCAAAAGTTTACCAAAATAGATCTTGAACATTGCGGAGGAAACTCCGATACATAATAAAGCAATATCGAAAAAATCCACAGCTTTTCTTCGGAAAGAATGGATAAAAATACCAAAATAACAATAAAGGGAAGCAGATGGCATTTTTTCAATTTAAAAGGAATACAAAAAAGCTTCGTTTCTTGACATTAATGAAGTAGATTTTTATATACGGAGCGCTTTCCAATTTTGTCTAACCTTGGAAATGTTCGAGATAGTTTGTTTTTCGCTACCTGCTAAAGTGAGTGCAAGCTTCTGTAGCGCTTTCGCACGTTCTCATGTTTACAGAGCTTTTCCGCCTATGTAAATCGAGACGAATACCCAGCACGAAATTGCCACTGTATTAAGGCAAAATGATGGTATTTCATGCTTCGTGGCAAAAGTATTTTAAGTAACGAGAAAAGTATTTTTTAACCGGTTTTAGCAATATATTAATGATACCTCCATGGTCATGGATAAAACCAAACACATACACATTATCGGTACGTACGTGAAAATTTATTTTCTCTAAATATTTTGTTGGCCGGAACATTTATTTTCTTTGAATTAATAATTACAACAAAATTTTTCAGCTCGGATTAAAACTCGAAGATTCCGATCGCTTTCAAATTATTCCAGACATACTGCATGAGCTTTTATACTAGCGAGCTATGGACTAGATATACACAAGGCGTCATGGACACACTCCTAGTATAATATAACAACGCTTACAGGGCGCTGTTCGGCCTCCCTTGGCGATGCAGCGCCTCGCAGATGTTCATAGAGGGAAGGGTGCATGGGTTCGCTACTTTGATTCGCCACAGAATAGCCGGGACGAGTCAGCGCTACCGGAGATCGGAAAACACTCTTGTCCTGGCCGTCGCTCAGTGGCAGAGCGCGCCCCTACATCATAGATGGAGAATTTCCCTCAAGCCGCCGTAGCATAAGTGCTAAATATATTATTATTTTTATATTTTTTTATATTATATTTCCACATCATGTAATTTTTTTAATGTATTCTTTTTATATGGCAGAAAAGAGTATTGCACTCACCGCTTTGTTCTGCTGAAATAAAGACACTATTATTATTATTACATGTATAATAATGATAATAATAGTAGGGTGATTTCTACAGCTCTGTTTTTGTAAAAAAATGCCTCAAGGGCACTCAACAAATATTTAACTTGACAGGTTACTTCAGATTAGCACGTTATTCTATAAAGTTTTGGCTTTGGAAGATATGATTTTGAACGCACAGGATACAATATTAAAAAAACACTGCATATTGCTTGATATTGCAATTACTGTTCAAATATAATTTGTTATTAATATACTATTTATTAATGGTTAGTGATGAGTGGAATTTAGGAAGGAATAACAGATTTTAAATGAATGACTGGAAAAAGCAACAATTTTTTTTTTCGATGATATTTATTTACATTAACAAATATTTATAATTATTTAGAGTGTCGCAGACTGTTTTTCTGTAAAATACTTTAACTAACTTCGCTATGCAAATTGGGAATGAAACTGTACCAATCATGGATATGGCTTTTCGAAGAGATGAGTTTTAAGCTTCGCTCTGAATTCTGTCGAGTCTTTAATCAATATTAAAACGTATGTCAGTTTATTCCAGGCTTTAGGGGCTGATACGTTGAAAGTACGCTCACCGAACTTAGTATCTGGAGTGTGCTTCAGTTCCTTCAACCTTCCGATAGCCGAGGATGTCGCTGATCTAAGAGTTGGCTGTCGTGAATTGGAATTTTCAGGGATGCATAAGTTCAGATACCAATCCAATCAACCTTTCGTGTGAACCTCAAAAGAAAAAATATATTTAGCCAATCGATAAAAACTGGGTTAGTTTATAATTCTTTCAAGTGTTTACGTCCTTCCATTTTTACTTAATTACGAAAATGTCTATTTTTTTTCAAATACTCAGATCGATGCCAAAGTCCATCACCATTAACGCGTGAGTTAAGAAAAACTATTCACTTACCGGCTAATAACTCCTACATTTTTCAATACTTCCGTATTTTTATAGTTTTGTTATGTAGTCATTAAATTGAGTAAACATATTTTTAATTTTATGGGTATTATTAATGACGTAATTTTTTTTTACAGTTTTCGACTAAATCGACGAAATCGCGTCCATAGGGCCTCAAGGGTCAACACTCAAATAGCCCTAAAGACCACTTTGCTGGTTGCTAACCACAAAGCAATACCACACATTATTTATCTGTAAATTCTATACGAGAAGTTTGGAAAATATATAAGGTTTCAAAAGACAAAAATCTTTAAACTGTAATCCTTAAATTCTATGAAATACGTCCCAAAATTTCTGGAAACAGTGAGAGCAAGTTTGAACGTTTTATCTAATATTTCACGTGGAACTTAAATTATTACAGTTTGAGGAATATTGTCTTCTGAAACGTTATACATTTTAATAGTTATCCGTATAGAATTTATTCGGTTTTCCTTTACAATCTTATTAATTATACAGTTATTATTTTAAAATAAAACTCGCTTAATTAGTAATCACACAGATATATAGATATAAGGAATATAATTATATATATATATGTATATATATGTGTGTATACGATTAATATTTATAAACAAATATTAAAATCAATCAATTATTATGTGGGAATTTTGCTATATATACCATACACACATATACATATACAAAATGAACAGGTAAATTATTAGTTTTGTTTTTTGAGTTAGCAACCCGCAAAATGCGTATTTTGGAATGCTGACCGTTAAGGGTAAAAATTCTACCCTTTCTACGATTTGAGTTATAAGGCCTCCTTCCGGGTTTTAAAAATCCACATAAAAAGTGTGAAGGAGGTTGTCAAAGGTTAGAAATAGTATAATTTCCACAAATACGCATAAGTTTGAAAGTGTTATGACGTACCTATGGAGAAAATGAACTTACCAAGCTGAAGGTCACTTCCCTCCTTTGCTTTTCCACCGGGCTTCAAATCAGGCGGAGATTTCAATGAGACAACTGGAGCGTGCCGAACCTGCAACAATACATTTATTTAAATATACAGGTACAGATTTTATAAAATTGTGTCAATATTTTTTTCTTTGGGCTAGCATAAAATTTTCAAAATAGGGACTGATCTATGTTTTGAAAAATATTCAAATTCAAGATTTTTCGTGATTTTATAGGCATCTTCAAAAATTATTTGGGGGCTAAAGATGAAAAAAAAAAGTTTTACTTCGTCTACTTTGAAAATTAATGACCTATACATTTTTTATTTTTTTTTATAAATATTTAAAAAAAGCATGATGATGGACGTTAAATTAAATTAATTTGGAAGACAAATTTTAGAAGCATTATTTAAAATACCGAACGGAAAATGCTTTTTTTTATGATTTGTTTTTGTATTTTTAATTACGTAATCATATTTGCATAGCGAATATGATAATTAAAAAAAAAAAATAAACCAGCAAATAATTTTTCAAGTTGCCTCTAAAATTATGAAAACTGTTTTTTTTTTCGTGGCACATACATCATAATTTAAAACAAAAATAAATAAAATACTTCTCATCCGTACTAGATATTTACTAAAGCTTTAATTAAATAAATATATGTAATTCAGTTTGGATGTGTGTTTTGGCCTCAAATCTAAAATAAAATTATGTATGAAACAGGCAGCGCCGCCGTTCCTCTTAAGAACATTTTTTTCAAAATAACAAAGTATCAACCTATAATGCATTTTAAAATCATGTCGTGATTTTTCACGCGTAAGAAACAGCTAGTATTCTAGTAATAAACTAAGAAAAGAAAACATAGTAAAGTCTGACATTTCATAGTTGACAAAACATGAAGGCGCTGCGATCGTTTAAAACGTTTTAAATTACATCACCAAGATGGCTCATTGGATGAAAAATAGTTTTCGAAGGGAGATAAGTCTACATCAAATTTTAAGACGATTTTATATGTACAGATTTATTTATTATTTAAAGCTTTGCAAGAAAGACAATTATACGGAAAGGGCAATTTTTGTTTTTCTGAAATGTACGAATCGCAGTAACCATATATTAGATAATAATAAAAAATAAAGTTTTTAATTATGATGTTTTGCGTTGTTTCTTTAAAACGATACGCCAAATTTCGATGTAAGGTACAAAATACCAAAGGCACACTTAACAGTTTGAAATTCCCATAATGAAAAAATGTATTTATTGTGTTTAAGTTTAATTTTTTGACTTCATTTTTATTTTAAAATTTTATAACCATTTTTAAAAATCAATTAAAAATGACTTTGTATTCACCACTTTATTAATATATACATATCTGTTTCGAAAGCGATGCTTTCCTCATCACGAATATATAGAATACTAAAAAATTGTAATGTCAAATATAGACAACATATATACATATTTTAACATTTAAATGATTTTGTGTACATAAAGAAAAAAAAAGTAAACAAAAAAAAATAACATCATACATAGTTGGTATATAATATTTATGATATATATGTATGTATAATAATGTATGTATAAGTGCATGACACAGAGAAGTTATTATAGCAAAGGGAAAATTTGCAGATACCACTTTAAAAAAAAATATATAGTAATAGCCTGATCTACATGATACATAATACACAATTGCATAATATAATATGATACGAGTGCATCACATTGTGCACAAAAAAAACGTGTCATTGTCAACGTGTGTTTAATAATGATGCCACAAAGTGAATACCAATCTTTTGAAGAAACTATTTTTATTAATCGTTTTTTAAATTGAAAAATAATAATTATTTTTATAAACAATAATTATTAATCTAAAACACTCATCCAAATTGAAAAAACCTTCCGAGCAAAGATAAATGTCGCCGGCAGGACTCGAACCCGCAGCCTTCTAATATCCGGTCAGATGCTCTACCGTTGAGCTACGTCGGCTTATCGCAAACCCGCCAAGTTAATCAATATATACTAGTGTTTCATTCAATAATTACTGTTTTTATTATATTTTCACCTGTAAACAACCAACTTTATTAGTATGAGAGAGGCTTGTAACGGCTAAATCCCTCAAATAGATGGCGTCGAGACAAATTATGTCTACATTTTATTGGTGAAAATTGCTTTGACTTGTCAAATATTTATTAATTGATAAACTGTTCTTAAAAATTAAGACAAGATTTTTGTGCATAGCGCAAAGGGTAACAATTATTATTTTTATAAACAATAATTATTAATCTAAAACACTCATCCAAATTGAAAAAACCTTCCGAGCAAAGATAAATGTCGCCGGCAGGACTCGAACCCGCACCCTTCTAATGTCCGGTCAGATGCTCTCTCTCTTTCGAGTCCTGCCGGCGACATTTATCTTTGCTCGGAAGGTTTTTTCAATTTGGATGAGTGTTTTAGATTAATAATTATTGTTTATAAAAATAATAATTGTTACCCTTTGCGCTATGCACAAAAATCTTGTCTTAAGTTTTTAAGAACTTTAGTTTATCAATTGAAAAATAATAGTTTGTACAAAAATTTAAAACAAAGTATTTCCACTTTATTAAATGTCTACATTCTATTAGTTTATTTCCAAACTATGTACCTATGTATATTGCTTTCGTGGCAGTTTGAGAATTTTTCCTTATTTTGTAAGGAAATTTATGACTTCTCTGTATTCATTTTTCTGCGCATATGCCAACCAATACAATACTCAAATCGCCGTATCATAATGATATGCTTTCTTAGAAATATTCGTGAGTTGTTCATAACTATTTCCTTCACCGTGATTCTACTAACCTGTCTATCTTCCGGTATCAACAGATGAAATATCATTTTTTTATGTACAACAATTCAATCTTCTCAGATAGTTCACCGTAGGACAATATACCAGGAGTCCTTGAAATAAAAAAATTCATCAGTCACGCGGCACTCGGTTTTTCTGTGAAAATAAATTATGTTCCTGTATAATATAATCACACGTGGCTGTTTTGTAAAACAAACAATTCATAGAATACATATTAAAATATTTCTCGAGCATTAACTTTTCAAAAATTTCTAGACATTTTATTTTTGAAATTCAAAATGTACATTTGTTACTTGATATTCATTATGTGTTACCGGTTTCGACACTTTTGTACAATGTCACAATTATCACAATTAACTATTAGAAATAAGCCTTTTCCTTCGATAAAGGAAAAAAAACTAATTTTAAATAAACATTCTAATATTACTGTTTGCTTAGAGCATGGAAGATCTACAATCCATCGTATCTGGGATGTACCAAGTATGTATGAATAATGAGCTAATGATGAATTTAAGTAGGTAGTGTTTGAAATAGAGAGTAGGAAAACAATTTGCAATATAGTTGTGAATGATGAATACTTGGAGCAGGTCGATGAGTTTGTATATTTGGGAAGTATGTTTACGAGAGATGGAAACACTGATGAGGATATTGAAATAATGGTGAATGTAGGAAAGTCCAGTAAAGGAGAATTGAACGCGGTCGGCGCTAACACAATTTTGTACAAGGAAGCGAAGCTAGTAGTCCATAATGGAGTGCTGATACCAACCTTGATGTATGGCCAGTGAGGCATGGAACTGGCAGAGGAAGGTTGAAATTAGACTGAATGCTCTAGAAATGAGATCTTCGAGGCGAATGTGTTGTAAAACCATGTATGATCGTATGAAAAATGTTCAGATTGGCAAAGAATATAAGGCTGATGTGAGCGTAATGAGTAATATTAAGAAAGGGACGTCTAGCTTGTTTGGGCGTGTAGATCGAATGAACGAAGAAAGGAGTGTAAGGAGAATATATGATGTGACTGCAAATGGAAGAAGAAGCTGGGGACGCCCGAGGAAAACATGGCATAATCAAGTGAACCGTATACTTGAGTCAGAATAACAGAATAGAATGTATAAGACGTGAATAAAGCAAGAAGTGTTTGCCAAGATCGAGTTGTTTGGCGGTCCGTCCTTTTTGCCTACCCCTGCGAGGAAACGGCGTGATGGTTAGTTAGTTTCTATCAATACATATTTTAAATTGTGCGCCTAAAAAAGAAGAAAAAAAAAACTTATTGACCAAAATAATAGCACCCTGTAAGTCACCTTTGCTAACCATGTTTCCGACCTGGACCGAGGACCAGATGTGACCGTTACCTTTTCATTTTTGGTGTTTTTTCTGTTGCATATTTCATTTTAAATGTGTTAACATTATCTTTAATGATTTAAACAATATTACGATGAGGGTTAAAAGCTTTAATAAGTTATACCCAATATTTTATGTATATTTTTTTTTACTCTGGAAGCGTCCTTCACTTCTTATTCTATCAACTTGTCTGTCATATATATATTCTCCTGACACTCCTTAACTTGTATTCCAACCGACTCAGCTTATTTTCCTCAATAGTGTTCATTACATGCATTTAAAATATATATATAAACGTTATACGGCCGTGCACTTTATTATCTCACGAGTGCTCTAGGGATCTTATTTATACTGCATTGAATCTATTTTTGAAAAATAACTAAGTATATAATTTTGTCTTGATTTGAGGAAGAAATGGGGTCGGAAGAAAGAAAAAAAATAATAAGGTAGGCGGAATCAGAAATACCTCCGTAACCTTTAAGTTTATGTTTGACAAGACACTTTCCTTTTTAGATATGAGGCAACCAATTTCTCGTATAATTCATAATACATGTTTCCGCATTTTACTCAATCTTTCACGGTAAAAAAAAAATATATATATATATTTTCATGTCGCTGCAAGGATCCATCTAAGCGGATTTTCTATGTCCTGATATTCTAGACCAGAGATTCCCAACGTGCGCGATATCGCCACCCGAGGGCGGCGGTATCGGTAAATGGGGGATGAACAATGATGCAACAAAAGTGTTTTTAATAAACCATCGTTGAAAGAATGATGCAAAAAATTTACTGTAAAATTATTAAATTAATTTACTCATGGATAAGTTTTTTCGTGTAATTTTCTGCTCAGTGTCACTTATCACACCTAACCAGGTTTCTCGGGAACTGTTGTCATGTGAACAATAATGAACTACATAACATAATGTGTTAAATAATCACGATTAATGCTGTGATATGTCTCTGTAATAAGTGTAAATATATAATGTACCAGTAATATGTGTCTAATTATTATTGTAAATGTTAATAATGTATTTTGAATGTTAATTACGTATTTTATATGTTATGTATTGTAAAATAATTTATTCCAAAAAACTGTACTTCAGTTTCTTAACTGTCGGGAATATATTGCACGGGGATGTATTGTATTCTTTAAAAAAATGTAATTTTTTTTTATCAAGAGTAAAAAATTACATAATGGAGAACATGGGCGATGAAAAGCGGAAATTAGAGTTATTATCTTTCAGTCTAACTAACTAACTAACTAACCATCACGCCGTATTCCCGTAGGTGTAGGCAGAGAGGACGGACCGCCAAACACTTTCATACAACGTCTCATACATTCTCTTCTGTTATTCCGACTTCTGACTTGGCCCGACTCATGTATTTGATTCACTTGATCGTGCCACGTCTTCCTTGGACGTCCCCGGCTTCTTCCATTCACATTCGAGTCATATATTCTCCTTACACTCCTTTCTTCATTCATTCGCTCGACATGCACAAACCATCTAAGCGTCCCTTTCTTAATCTTGCTCGCTACGCTTACATCAATGCCTAGCATTCTTTACGAATCTCAACATTTTACACACGATCATACATGGTTTTACCACACATTCGTCCAGAGATCTCATTTCTATAGCATTCAGTTTACTTTCATCCTTCCTCTGCCAGTTCCATGCCTCACTGCCATACATCAGAGTTGGTATCAGCACTCCGTTGTGGACTGCTAGCTTCGCATTTTTGGACAACTTGGCATATACTTCTTAAAACAAGGGCTCATAGATTCTCTTCTGTTATTCTGACTTCTGTCATGGCCCGACTCAAGTATTTGATCAACTTGATCGTGTCATCTCTTCATCGGACGTCCCCGGCTTCTTTTTTTCATTCACACGTCATGTATTCTCCTTACACTCCTTTCTTCGTTCATTGGCTCTACATGCCCTAACCATCTTAGGGACCTTTTTTTAATCTTACTCATTACGCTTTCATCAGCCTTCTTTATTTTCTAATCTCAATATTTTTCAACAGCGTATATATTTAGATGCCATTGCATTTTCGCGAAAGAAGAAATGGATGGGGGAGGGGGGTTCGCTGATGAGAAACGTAGTCCAAGACAATTAAGGTTGGGAACCTTTGTTTTAGACAAAACATTTTTTTCTAAGCCTCTTCTTTATGCCCAATAAATCCAAATAACGCTCAAGGACCTTATTTACCGTAAAAATACAAAAGACCCTCATCCTAAATCGTAATAAATATCCCTTACTTATCTCCGGGCTCTTCCCATCCGATCCTTTCATATCTGATTCAACTCCTGGATAAACATATTATCTGTATGTTTGCATTTGTAAAGATATATCAATTACCTACCTGTAGCTGGGAGGGAGCACGTAGGAAGATATTGAAAAAACGTTATGAGATGATCACGACATATATTACACGAGAGTAAATTATTTCAATGTTACTCGGCCTATTTACTAGTGTATTAATTGTTTTTGTGTTTATTTCAAACTCAGTTGAAATTTTATAATATAATGTTTTTATTTAGTTCTGCCAGTATTTCAGATTTTATTAATGTGACGGCTGTTTCGGCGTTCAAGACCAATTTCAAACTGTGGTTAATCCACATTGCGACGACTACTAATATAATTTATTTAATCCCACCCAATTCTAATTTTGTTGTTTAAAATGATTTATTACCGTTAAAACCGATTTAGTTAGAAAATATTTAAAATTCTGTTTTCTGTGATGTACTAACGTTTATAATGTGTTTTCCCTGTATTTAAATGAGAATATTGTCTTAATTGATTTATTTAAATGTGTTATATTGTTTTAGTAGTGTGAACTTACTGAAAAGTGGTAAAAAAATCATTTTTAACTTTATTAATTTATGTTATATTAGGATATATTGTTCGTTTATTAATTTCCATTTATTCAAGTTAATTTAATTTTCTATATGTGAGGGTTTAGGTTCGTTGTTATTAAGCGGGACATGATTATTAACTGAGATGTTCTGCGAAATTTTGAAAAGTGCTTTTATTATTATAACATCGTATGAATTTAATTGGGAAAGCCATTCCCGTATGACCGATAATTTGTAAAAAAATATATACTAGTTGAAAAAAATTGTCATTTGTTAGTAAAAAAAACGGAAAAGTCAATTTACTGGAATTACTTATAAACCTCATTGTAATATTTAACCATTGAAGAAGATAATATTAACAGATCTCAAATGAAATATGAAACAAAAAGGACATATATATTGATTTTTCCGTTCAAGTCCGGAAAGAATATTCAATTTATAAGAATAACTTGGACTCACACTTCTGTCATTTAATTAGTATATTTTTCAGTACAGATGAAGATTCAGCAGAATCGAAACTAGTTGACATATATAAAAAATAAAAGTGTATTTGTTTTAATTCATCATGTCAATCCATAAAGTATTTGCTTTATTATGAAAATGGAATCGAATACATTTTCACTTAGGCTGTTCATGTGAAATTACTTATTTTTGTGAGTTATTTTTATATTGTAATACAAAACATCTGACGAGTACCGTGTGTGGCAAATGTAACAAATGTAATAATCGAAATGAAACGTACCACTGCTGTTTTCTGGCAACTTCGCGGCAAAATGTTAAACACGGAATTAGGGCCTGTTTCATTTCCCGAATAACAATTAATGAAACGACTCATTTCGATAAAAGCTTTTAGTATTATTCGGCCACTGGTTCTTGAACAGGGGACCCAAATAAAACGGTACGTTTTTTTTCCAAAATAATGAATAATTATTCATTGAAAAAAATAATATTAACACTGAATTAAATTGGCAGAAGCGTTGGTCCCAGTAAGACTAGAGGCCTGGTTTCAAATCACGGTTGCGACCGTTTTATTTTATTTATTTTTTGTCTTTCTGTTTCACGTTTCATTTAAAAAAATTGGTTCACTTAAATTTTTTTTACATTTTTTTAAATCATATCCTTACATATCTCTCGGGACGGGAACTCCCACCAAGTAAGGCAGATTTAATAAAATCGTTGTAATATTTTTTATCAAGATAAATATAATAAATTTTCTCTATAAACAAAAATTAATTGATATTTTTATAATATTGATAATTTTATAAAATTGGTAATTTTGATATTTTTTATGATATTGACATTTTTATAATATTGTTTAAATCAGTGTTATAAAATTGGACTCTAGTATCTCAATTAAAAAAACTGTAATGCTGTTTCCATTATTTTTTATCTTTTTAATTTTTTTTCCAACTTATGTACATTGATCACAACATGCATGCACCTCTATATCCTAATTTTGCCCTACATTTGTATGATGATTGTTATTTATTGTTGTATTTTATAATATTGCTGAAATAAAATCCTGCTGACAAGCTACTTGCAGTGGCTTAGCGAGTATAAGTTCCCACTGTATATAATTAATTATATAATAATATTATACAATAATTTTTTTTTTTAAATGTTTGTCTCTCTGTCCTCGATTTTCTCGAAAATTCCTCGACCGGTTTCGCTGAAAACAGCACAGTATGTTTTGTTTTATTTATTTAGAGATCAGTGTAGAAATTCTGGTAGAATCTTTCAGTTATGTAAGAAAGACAGCAGGAAACAAAATATATGCGACATAATTGAGGATGATACAGTTCATAAAATGATGTATACCGATAAAAATTATGGAAAGCAAGAAGGTGATATTACGTCAATTGGACAAGAGCACTGGTCCTGGATAGACGGAAAGGTCCTGGGTTGGAGTCCTAGATTCGACTGTTACCTTTTTGTTTTCCGTGATTTTTAAAAATTTATTTTTGTGGGAACATAAAATATATTTTTAAGTGGTGTTCTAATATCGCGATAATATCTGTTTTTCTCCATAGATGGCAATATATAGTTCGATGAATCAATTTAAAAAAATAAAAGTGTTTTGTAAGACATAGATACGTAGAACGGGCTAAGCCCATGTACATTTAAAAAATGTATATAAGAAATATGTTTGTCTTAAAAATGTTATTTACGTATTACGTGTTTTGTAATAATATTATCTTTATTTGTAAATAATAAACAACCCCTCCCTGACGTCTTTCTCGCCCATCAATCTGTATATCTAACTATACTCGGTTTGGGTATCAATGATATAAACTGTAATCAATTTCACGTGATTGCTCCTTGTTCCAGTTCCGTTGTTTCGTAACGTATTTCAAGAAGCTTTGCAATTATCGTCCTTATTGCAAAAGCTGCATTCTCATCTGAATGCTCTGATTGCACGAGGTGCATCGACGCAATAAGACTTGGCTTATTAGTTTTGTATGCACCGAAGCGAGAAGCTCCGTTATTGCAAACATTTTCAACTCTCAGAGACAACAAAGAGAAACGTAAAAAGACAGTAATAATGTGAAAATCGCTGCTGATACGACCTATTAAAGGTACTATTAGGTACTGTTTGAGTTAACAACAAAATTTATTCTCTTTATAATATTGAACTTTTTTTAACGCAGGAGGAAACGTTCAAGATAGCCACCCTGTGCACGCTAAAGTAGAACTAATACATGTACACTTACGATGTAAAATTAAACCTTTTTTTATATATATAGTACATGCTGAATGTTGCAATTTTTCGTATTTATTTACGCTTGTATTGGCAATTCAATTTGGGAGGCGGGTATGGATACCCAGGAACAATTCATTGTATAACAAACACTTCTGCCATATGTCACCCCATGTGGTTCTCTACGTTTGGAAACTTAGCAGGGGTGCCCGGGTTCATGGGATGAGGTTTGTCCAGATATTGGCAGGTAATGCATCTGCGCACCAGCTGTGTGGCTGGCCGGATCTGGAGAGGCTGATTGACGTATACACTCTCAACCCATCGCTATACACCTCAGTATGAGGGATGGATAAATACTCTATCGGCTATTACTCCTGGACACGCGGATACGCACTACCCATCTCTCATACCCGTTTCCTTCTCAGAACTTCCTCTCCTCCTCTTCCTTAAAAATAAATGCCTTTATTGGTCAAGTTTTATAGCTAATCTTGATAGAAATGACTACGCAAGTCGGAAAAGGGCGCGTAGACTAAGAATTATCTAACGGAAAGAAAATCTGCAAATATTTTATAACCACAGAGCTCAAAGTTCACCAGATCTTGGGGCGACGTACAGACAGATTTAGGACTGTACCATTGAAAAATGGTCTATTAAATCTTAATAATCACCATTACAATATAAATGCAGAAAAATGTAACAACGGAGATTTCTTTAAATTATAGAAAGTCTGTAAAATGGGGTGAAGAATTTACTAGAAAGGGATTTTTTAAACATTCACTGTTATATTGAATGTGGAGGTATATATTTCGCCTCTTGAGAGTTTTTTCTTCACAAATTAGGCAAATGAGTCATATTATACAAAGCACGCCTGTAAATACTCCTTTGTAGACTGATTGAAGGTATTTTCCGATCAATTTTTTTTTCGATGGGACTACGTACGCGCGCCACGCATCGGAATCCAAATAGTCCCTACAAAGAACGGAAAACCCATTCCTCCCCTGTAATTTATTCAAATCGGTTTTGTGTTATTTCGGTGGGCGTATTTCTACTCGGAGGTACCTACCTAATACCTAATATGCCGAAAAGCATACTTATGCGTGTGGCTGCGAGTAGCCAGAAGCAATGAAATACAAATACGAGATGGTCCCCATTGATTAATTTTTTATGCCGAGTTTTCAGCGTCGGAATGCCTTTGTTAATTACATTTACGAGAAATCAGTCAAGTTTACGTACATCAGAAATTATATCAATATGCGGGTGTTTATTTATTTTCTGACATCTTTTAAAAACTCAAAATGTAAAATACCCTAATTAAAAACAGCGGCTCTAATTATAAACTCAAGTTGGATAAATGCAATGCAATATGTATTGGACAAACTAGCCTGTTCTTTAACACTGGATGTAAGGAACACGTGAAATTGTTTAAAAAAAAATATATATATATACATATACGAGTATGTAATTACCATTTGCCAAATGTCGCTTAAGGCGATCCACCAGCTAAAATTCCAACGAAATCAAGTGCTCCTTATGCAGGTGGCGACAAGGTTGAAAGTCCCGCTTAACATCGGCCACATGTTTCGATTTACGCAAAAAAATCACCATAAAAATGCGTGTTTTATTCTATTCTGAACCAAAAAAAACTAGAAGCGGGAAGCAAGAAGCGAGTACTGGGAAGAAACTATAAGCAAAAAGAAGCGGGAAAAGAAAGACTATAACCAAAGCTTAGTCAATTCCTTGATTTCTATCCATACTTATTTCCAATATGGGTTTATAAGGTTGCCATGTATACCGGTCGATTAAATTCCAACCTCCTTTCCGTCCACAGAGCATGTGTTCCAAGTCCTAACAAATCAGTGCTCCCCGGTATACCAGTCGTACCGGGACAGGAGTGCTCCTGGCCGGGGTGGTACAATCGTATAGTATCGTATTCCAAATTAAAAATAATTTGGAAACGCCAAGAAAACCATCCCATTGACCTTTAGTCAAATTTAAACAATATTACATTATAGCCCTTAAGTAACTTTACAGTATAACAACCAATTAATGAGGACATTGATAATAAAATGTATGTATTGATATTTATAAGTATGCAGATATAAATAATATAAATAGATCGTCGATAAGTGGCTTCACCACACTTTAATAATGCCTTCGTAAGGCGAAACGTCTGTCACGCTTAATAAAAAATACCTAGCAGAACTTTTTTTATAAGTTTTTTAAATTTAATAATTTTATTAATTTTTTAAAGATTAATTTTTTTAAAAGGTAATCTAATATTTTCTTTTTCAATGACAAGCTTTCCAATAGAGGGTATTAGATCATTAACACCAGCAAGTATACAGGTAAGTGGGAAATCTGGACACTATGACGTGTTAACATCCACGCCGAGGTGAGAATGAATGAATTCGGGCGACCTAGGCTGCTTAAGTGTTCGAGGGCTGCGATCGCGATTATGTTCCTGGAACTGTGGTTACGCAGCATTGAAACGGTTTCGGTGGAATCGTTATTTTGAGGCGGTGTAACTGGTTCTTTTGAAACGGCGATAATTAAGTTGTAAACCTGTTATCGGGCCATAATGTTATTCTCATTACAAGTTTTTCCGAAATTAAAAACCGATTTTATTAAGCTGAATTTATTATGGAATATTAAGTACCTACGAGAGAAAAGGTAAAATGAAAAATCAACACACGTATCGACTTACATTTTAAAAGTGATATAATGCCATTAAAAAAACGAAAAAAAACTATCCCGAAAAAACGATTCTAACCTAACGGATGTGTCGAAACCGGTAACAAAATAAAATAAAATCAAGTAACAAATGTAGTGACTAAAACTCTTCAAAACAAAATGTATACTCGTAGATTAGATTAGGTTTTTGGGATGTTTTTTGTATGTATTTTAATGACTTTATATCACTTGTAAAAGGTGTGCCGATTCATACGCGTGTTAAATTATCCGGTCATCAAGAGAACGACGTTTTGTGTGGGGAAGCGGTAATACTCTCGACTGCGAACCTAAAGGTCGGGGGTTCTAACCTCGACGTGTGCAAATGAATTTTATTTATATTATGTATAATATATAATATACGAGGTGTGTTCAAAAGAAAAGGTGAATTTTGAATTTTCGCGGGCTGTGTACATTCGATTATCTATTTTTTTTTTATATTGGTACACATATGTTTATCATATGTTAGCATTTTCAGCCATTTAGGATCAGTGGTTTGTTTTTGACAACTGGAAAGGTTAGTCACGTTTTGTTTATTCTTCGATTTTTTACCAAAATAAATTTAGTAAGAAATCGAAAAACATCGATTTTTTGGATTTTTTGAAGAAATGCTGATAGGGACATTGAAAACAAAGCAAATCTATAATTTCACTTCAATCGGACTGATGATGCCTCAGAAAACGAACCTAAATAAAAAATCGAAGAACACCCAAAAACGTGACTAACCTTTCCAGTTGTCAAAAACAAACCACTGGTCCAAAATGGCTGATAATGCTAACATATGATAAACATATGTGTACTAACATAACAAACAAACAAAAAATCGATAATCGAATGTACACAGCCCGCGAAAATACAAAATTCACCCTTTCTTTTGAACACACTTCGTATGTAATCAATATTAAAAAAATATATTTAGTATTTATTCGCCATATTCCGGAGAGACAGATAGTCTCAGTATCGCCTTGGAAAAAAACCAACATTGATACGTTGCTTGAAATGGCTTTAGCCAAGTTTGGTGATTATGTCTAAATAACCAGGTACTACTCTATCTACTTCTACCTCATCTCCTCCCCCTCAGTCTCACAATATACTCCGAGCTGGTACTCGTATATGGTATTCTCATAAAAAAAAAGTTTTCATTAAGCCTCCATATTCAGAATTTCTTTGCACATATTACTAACTTCCCTTGAAAACTTGAAGTTAATTTTTTATTTAATATTTGACGATAATCTCTACTCTAGTTGAAAAAGAAATTATATGAAATTCCCTTAATAGAAAACAATCGCAAATCATACTTTAATAATATAAATTTTTGTAAGAATTTACATTTTTGGCTGCCATATTTTTAACTTTAGCAGCCAAAATTATTTAAATATAATATTAACAGTTCTTTAAATAAGTAATGACATATATCGCATTATAGCATGTTTGTGTACAGTGCCAGTGAACATTTCTCCTTCTTTGTGCGTCAACTGTGGTTAGAGGTGCATACATGTGAAGAAAATCTTCTCTACCCAGTGAGCGGGCTGCCTATTGCTACTGTAGGGATTTTACTTATTTTTATTGCAAAAAATTCTAAACTGTGTTTTATGTGCTAGCAGTATTTGCTGATAGCAATATTTTATTTAAGATCGCTCACTAAGGTAATGGAGTGTATAAGATGTAATTTGGGAGGAGAAGGAGGGGGTCGGTGCTGAGGGTCCAGCGGCCAGATATATAGGGATTCGAGTTCGATTCTAAATTGAAGTAAAATGTTTTGGCTAAATCTATTATATGTTTTCGGAGTGGAAGAATTTTGAGCCATGCTATTCTATTAGTGACGAACCAGGGACTTTTGGTGAATCGTCGAATCAATGCATTCTGAGATGATTCTATCCTTTTTGTATTTGAAGTAGCCCATTTAAGTAATGATGTGGATAACGTATGACGGAAGGCAATGGGATGGCATTAGATCAGGGCATAATAACGCTGGTTCCGGATAAGCAGAGAGGTTCTGGGTTCGAGCCCCAAATGTTGTGTTCTGTGTCTTTTCTGTTTCATGTTTCCTTTGAGATTTGTTAATATTATCCTTAATTATTAAAAAATATATATCACAATGAGGTTTGGAGATTCATTCCAATTGAAAATGAAATAATAAATACGTGTTCTTCCTAAAACCGACAAAAAACAAATCTACGAATATTGCCAAATTTTCATCAAGGCCTGCCAGCGTTATTGCAATGACGCAATGCTATGTGGTTATATTTTCGCATTTGTTCCATTCACTGCCTTGTTTTATTAACAAAATAATATCTAGGTATATTATGGGAGAGTACCTGCCCCTAATAATATATTGAACACAATTTTGTTTCGGGGGCGCATGTAACGTTCCCGTTTCGAAAATAAATATGTGTCCTCGCGCATGAATTTTATCCACTTTGATTATTTTATTCAATTTCAGTATTTTGTTTTCATTTTCCCGTGAACAGAATAATTTATGTGCATGGGATTGTTTACATTTATTGAAACTGTTTTAATATTTTACCGTTTCATGCGGTTATTCAAACGAAATTAATTTAATAAATGAATTGAATAATATACTTTTTATTCTCCACTTTACTAAATATACATATATCTACATGTTTCGAAAGCGATGCTTTCTTCATCAGGAGTATACAGAATCGCATCGAAACAGCATCGCTTCCGGAATATGGTTTCCGGCAACACATTATAATTTTGTATCTCTTTGTAGAACAAACTATTTTCCGTATTGGGTTTGTTATTGTTTGGCAGTCTGATTTATTTAACTGTTCTTGTATTATGTCTGTGATTGTCCTTGTTGTGTAATTTTGTTATAGATGTATTTTGGATAGAGGTTTGTTTAAAAATATTACTGCTTTCAATGTCAGCTTCTGTTTCACTGTTAGCCAATTAAGATCCTTTGGCATTACTTTTGAAAATATATTTCGTCCTTATTGCTCTTTTTTGAAGAACTTATAAGCTATTTTTTTAACGACAGATCGTTACAAAAGAAAAGAATCGTTTAGCTGTAGTTCAAATGTGAAGCAATTATTCGAGTTATTTTAGTTTTTTTAGATATTTTTTTACAAATTCTTTAGAATATATACTCTGCATGCTTGTTAAAGGATATTTCTGTATCTAATATAATTCCTATAAGTATTTCATATTTATCAAATCATCGTAATTATCTCCAATAATATATGTAGTTATCCAGAAACACAACAAATCTCAGGCAAAAATACACGTTACCGATTCTAATACGTCAACAAAACTACAAATACCTAGGAATAAATTACTGGAAAAGATAAGATTCCTTAATCCCAAAACAGAACTAAAAGTATTTTGAAAACTTAAATTATGTACATACTCGTAGATATGTTTTTTAAATATAATTTTTTTAATTAATCAAAAAAACGTTGTTTTCACCACTTTAATATACACATATATCAATATGTTTCGAAAGCGATGCTTTCATCATCAGGAATATATAGAATACTAAAAAATAATAATGTCAAGTATAGAAAAATGATAAACATAGAACACAATCTAAGAATAGACAAATTATAAATGTTAACAAAAACTGATTAAAATAGGAAAGTAATTAATCAAAAAAGTTAAAAATATTATAAAATATTGAATAACAAATTTGTATTAGAATTTAAAAAAATAAATTATTTTTATTATTAATATTAATGTGAAAATAAATTCAAGATGTAGCTATTTTTTAAATATTTGATTATTTATTAAATTTAATTCACTATAAACGATTTTTCCGATTAGATATGATTATATTTATTTCATTTGATATCTGTGTATATTAATAAAGTGGTGAATACCAAGTAATTTATTAATAATGACGCCACAAAGTGAATAGCAATCATTTGAAGAAATTATGTAATAATTTTTAATAAATGATTATATAAACAACCAAAAATATTTTTGTGCATGAATATTTTTTCATAATTATTATCATAATGTCCTTTTTCATCAATTTAGTATAATGTAATTTAATATTTTATAAATGAAATCCTCGGTACGGGAAATCAGAGTGAGGATATCATTATTTATTGTTTTGTTAAAAAGGAAGATAATAAAACATTATTATTATTATTATTATTATTTTAATTTTTCGCTACTCATTTTCCCTTAATACGCCATACATTTTACCAATATTAATACCGCCTTTTATATCTGAAAATTGTATTGAAAATTGAAGGATAAATGTAATATGATAATGAAAATTGATACGACTAAACATCGAAATGGAAATCAGATCTATTTTTTTGTATGATTTTACTAACCTCGAGATAGACAGTGGCCGATCTGTAGGCCCTGTCCGCAGTGTTCTGCGCCTGGCACGTGAGGGTCTGGTTGTGATGCTTCCTCTTCGGGGTCAGTCTGAGGATTGACCTCGCCGTGACCCTGCGGCCGTCCTGCAACAGCTCCGTGGTGTATTGAAGATTGTTTGTCATCACGTTGCCTTCGCCGTCTATCCAGGTTATCTGAAACAAACAATCCAGGTTTAGAAATGGTGATGTAGCCAAGCACTATAATCAGGAAAAAAATGTTTTTATACGCGGGCCTCATTCAACCCATGGCAAGATTTGAAAGATCAGCTGTGAACTGACAAGCGATTTATCGGGACATATTATTTCATTTAGTTCTGGTGTAATCAAGACATTATTTAATAGATTGTTACAGTGTACAAATACATGATGTGTTACCTCTTTGATTATAAGAAGTCCCCATACTGCAATAACTACGTTGGGGCTACAGTGAGAATAGTGG
This sequence comes from Halesus radiatus, assembly GCA_022606495.2. Lineage (NCBI taxonomy): Eukaryota > Metazoa > Arthropoda > Insecta > Trichoptera > Limnephilidae > Halesus > Halesus radiatus. The sequence goes on along the minus strand of JAHDVE020004464.1, from coordinate 144,718 downwards.
ATCCCACAAATCGTTGAACTCATTTCCAACCATAAGATTCAAAGATAATAGGAACAAAGGAGATGGGCCGTGAAACCGCAGGCACAAAAGTTTCGCGAACATCGTTCACCCATACTACGGCAAATCACATCTACGCACAGCATTGCTTCTTATAGTGCGCGTGGCGGCCGAACATTATTTGAACGTGTTGTGAAATTTCAGTTGCATTTGTGGTGCAATATAGGCTCCTGGCTCGGTGTTGTGAAATACCAGCTCTCGGCTTTGTTGTTGTGCAATCATTTATATTTGGTGATAAGAAATATGTTTTATCTGTTTAAATTAATCCACTCTGTAGATACGTTCAATACAACGAATAACCTGACAATATTTGAATTCAAATAACTTTTTACAAATAAAGAAAATGTTGTTAATGCTGGAGCACACATCTAGTGGGGGTTGAACCTGTGACGTCGGAGTGCGAAACCAATGATTTGGATCACTAGATTACTAACCGATCGATATTGTTTTAAAGAAACCATCAGCCAATCTGTCACTAAAGAGTAAGTAAAAAATGAATTCTAATAAAAATAAAACAATAATTTTGTTTATAACCACGAGAATTTAATTTATTTTTTAAGACCGAGCGGTATCGCTTAACATAAGCATTATTAAACTGTCAAAAAAAATAAATAAATATATATATTCTGTTTGCAAAACTTTTTTTCTTGAGACAGAAATCTTTATATTCTACTTTAGTGTGAAAGAAATGTCTTCATAGCGTAATTAATTAGAAACAATGTAAACAAATATATAAAAATCAATGTTTGTCTGCCTACCCTCGATTTTCTCAAAAATAACTCCACCGGTTTCGCTGAAAATGGCACAGTTTATTTTTATTAATACCGGGAAGGTTTCGAGAGTAGTTTGAATGAAATCCAATACGTAAAACTGTTGCAATAATGTTTTAAAAATAGTATTAAAAATATTAAACCAGAAATATTTGGGTTAGCGTATAGATATAACACTCTGGTTAGCCACAGATTATTTTGTTTTACAGTAACTCCACACAGGAGGCCCTGAAGGAAATAATTTCTCTCAAGGCCTATATCATCTTTGGGGATGCCGTGTGGAGGGTCTTTTAGAGGATAGGAAGGAGTGAAACAAGGAGGCCGACAGATCATTCTACATCCGAACTGTTGAACAAAAGAACGAGTCGTAGAAGCGACCCGTTGTCATGTGACAAATGTCAACCGTATGCTATTATTGGGAATATTTTCAAAATAGAAAACAGGATTAGGTGCCCTCTTAAGAACTTTGTTATTAAGACATTAAAAAAAAAATTGGATTGTAATATAATTTTCACGTGAATCTTTCTTATTTTGGAGATAGTAATAATCGTCACAAAGCATTACTTTTGCTGTCAACTCAATTATGGCAACCAAACGACAAGCAGGAATTCACAACTTCATAAATTTATTAAAAAAAAAAAAAATATCCGCACTTTATGTATTATAGGCATTTAAAATAATAATAAAAAAAATACAAAAAACAATTTTAATGTTGACAAACTCGGTATTTCCATCATTTGGCAAATTTTATTAATTCAATTAGTGAAATAGATTTATATGTTATTCGAATGAGACAGTTTGACAGATTCAATAAACAGATTGATGGATTTACAACTTATTCCAAGTAATTGACAAACAATGTATTAACATTTAGGAATAATTAATTCAATCACATATTCCCATTTCAGTATGCCAATAGCGATTCTGATAAATCGACCAAGTTTCCTACGAACGGCGCAAAATTATTTAATTTTCATGAATTAATGAGCGTTTTTGTAATTCAGTTCCCAACCAACAATTCATGTGGAATATTTCCATCATGAACCATGGAGTTTTGATTTTTCTATTTTTCTCCACATTGTTTCCTCTTTCTAAAGAAACATTTAAATATGTTATGACGGTCACCGTGGTTGAGTGGTTACGATCCTTGGCTACGAATCCGGAGGCCGAAGTTTCCAAGGAAATTTTATTTGATTAAGTTGTCATTTCACAATTTATTCATTTAATATATTATGTTGTATACTTGCGTCACGTTCTGCAGTGGTAGATACTTTCAGTATCGCCCTGGTGATAGACCATCATTCAGAATCGAAACGTTGTTTGCATTGGTTTTAGCCGTGTTTGGTGACCAGATCTGAATAGCCTGGTACTTCCCCACCTTCTTTCTCATCTCCTTCATCTTCTCAATACCTTCATCCTCACAACATACCCCAATTGGGAATTCCAAAATTTCATTGGCTCCAGACGGTTGGGAGCAGGACTCTTTGTGTGGCATCACATTTAAAAAATAAAATTCTTTTAGAGTATTAATAGTTGGACTATGCTGATTAGGTACCTCGTTACACCGGTTCACAATAAAAATTATCTTGTAATTTAGGTACGGTTACCCTTCCTTTTTCACCCCTACCAATATCACCCCTAAACATCTCTCCAAAAGTTGCCCCTCCTACCCTAATTATTCGTCCCACTAGGGCCGGCCGGGTAACCGTATAAGTCTATAGGGCCGGTCCGGTCCGGTCCAGAGTAAGAGGGTGGTATACATTTTTAATTGCTCCGTCATATCTCGTCCCATTATTTACGGACCGGCTATTAAACCGTTCTGGCCAGCCAACCAGGGGTGTAGCAATAAATAAAAGTACCGAGATATAAATACAACCTTATCTTGTTGGGCGTTCATCATTGTGGAGTCAAAGCTCGAGTAACCAGGATACACCCCTGAGCTCCTAACACGCTCGAAACTTAGCAAGAAATCACTTTAAAATCTCGATATCTTACTAGGGTGAATTACAAAATCTTGCGAAAGGCTCTACATCGCGAGTTTATTACCAAAACACCCACTTTTCTGACACGTGAGCACGAACCTGAGATAATTAACGAGTCTTGCAGCTCTACCGAAAAATACAGCTAAATGTAGATCGAGGGGATAATTTTTTTATCGTTTTTCAATCAAATTTATTGTAAAGATGATAATATCGTTTGCAAAAATAATTACAATAATGTAACCTTTTTAAAATTCAACCTCGAAAAGATTCATTTTTCACTTTCCAACATACACTGAAATAAGTATTTTTTTAATACTTTATCACATAAAAAACAATTATGACATCATTTTAGAACCATATAATAAAGAAGAACACAAGAAATACGATGTGAGCGTATTTAGTAAAAGTTTGATCATTTTTTTCTTATATTTCAAATACAGGAATACGTTTCATAATCAAGGTGAAATTTTAAGTCGGTTGAAATGGAATAGCTATATATGATGTCAGGCAGTGTAAGAAAGATAGAAACAAAGCGTGTACTAAATAGTGTATTTTCATTTACTCTTTCGGGGCTAGAACCAAAGGAACTAGGTTTAAATGCTTGTCTCTGCACAGAAATGGATGGTCTGTTTGATAGATTCGCTTATCTTAACAAACGGATTGCAATCTTTGGAGCACAGACGTCAGGTGGGAATGCTATTCTTGTTCTACCGGTATTGATGGAAGATTCTCTGAGGAATTAGCGTCATTGGTCCCTTCGACACCGTTGCACAGTCGGGAAACACGCCAAACGTACGCCCAACATTTGTACACGGTTGACATTTGTCACATGAGAACGGATTGCTTCGACGACTCGTTCTTGTGTTCAACAGGTCGGCTGTGAAATGATCTACCGGCCTCTTTGTTTATTCCGTCCCACAAAATGGTTCTCTTCAAGAGCCAGGTTCACTCCTTCCTATCCTGTAAAAGACCCTCTACACAGCATCCTCAAATATGACATAGGCCTTGAGAGAAATTATTTCCCTTGGAGACTCCTCTGTGGAGTTACCGCAAAATTTAAAAAAAAATCATTGTTCTCTATTCAGTGGCAAGAACAGTTTTGAATTCGGTTCATTTATTCTGAAGAAAAAATATAATATGAAGCTAAATTAATTAATTAGTCATTTATCAAAAACGTATTTCAGCACTAGCAAGGAATCTATTTAATATATATTTCAATACCCACAATAGCACCATGAAAAGATACAGTTTTTTAATGAAAAAGCTCAATTCACCAAATTGAAATAAATGTGGGTAGCAAGTTGAATAGACCCTTTGAATATTTTCCCTTTGAAATAATGTGCATGAACATGCCATGATACTGCAAATCGGGTTTTGATAGAAACTCATCATTTTACAAAGTTCTTTAAATTAACCCATCTATAAAACCACATTATTCTTTTAATTTGAGTTCTCTCTATTAACTGCTTGTTTCACATTTTTGCAGCCACTTCCACTTACCATTTTTGTGAAATAATTTCTACAATTTTTACGGTAAATTATTACTGTACGGCATCATGTTTTGCTTAAAACGTTAAATAATATTTCAGATATATTGCTTTTTGCTCAATTGTTGAATAGTGTTTTGAGAAAACTGTGAAATAATTTTAGTTAAATTTAGCAAATGTATTTAAATATATTCCATAATGCTGTTATTGGGAGTACAATGAAAATATATTGTATACTTAAAAAAAAATGGATTTTTTAAGTCACTGTTTTAGTTTAGTTAAGGTTTTTATTTTTTTCATTACCAACTCATGTCCATTAAACACTTATATATTACATGATATTCTTAATTGAAAGACATGCTATGACGATCAAGTGAATCAAATACTTGAGTGTGGTCATGTCAAGAGACAGAATAACGGAATAGTATTGATGCGATACGTTAATATGAATTGCCCTGTCGGTACACCGCGCTTCTAGCATTCGAGGTAGTTCCCACCAACCAAATAATTGTTGTAGCATGCAAAAAAGGAAACAAAATCAATAGCGGCCGTAATAATATTTCAAACCTTTGTATTAGTGTTCAACAATTGCTCGCACTTGTCTGGGTCAAGTGTGGAACGCTTCGCGGAGTTCGTACATACCTAATGAGGCAAATATTGAATGCCGATAAAGACTGGTTTGACGTTCTATCCTTTCTGTTTACCTTGAGCTCTAATACACTAAGCTACAGTTACCCCGATCTGTCCCGTTATTTTTAACGGTATCATACTTCGATTTCTAAGAACTGTCAATATCTTCAATTAATTCTTATGTATGTTTGCTGCTACTTTTTTCGTTTTTTTTTTCTAAATTATTATGATAAAGGGACGGATTGTCGTAGATGTAGATCAGTGGATTAAAACGCAAGCTTCGGATATACCACAATTCGGGTTCGAGTCGCAGCTGCTACCGTTACCAATAAATTTTTTTTATGAATGTTCGGTTTCATGTTTTATTTTGAGAGTTGTTTAAGGGTAGTAATGCAAAATCATGTATTTTCAGTTTGAGGATTTGATGGCCTAGAAATATCATAGATGATTTAATTAAACACTGCAAGTAGAACACACTTTGGCCTTTTGTTTAACAGGGACTTTTTTATGTGATTTTTTTACAACCCTACAAAAAAAATGAAATATCAGATATTAAAGAAATGTTTAAAGCGCAAACTCTCCTACTTACGAACCCTCTTTTCCGATATAGTCGTATTTTTTATTGTGGTAAATTGAGTTTTTTAGAACATGACCGTAAAATATATTAATAATTATGTCCGAGCTTGGGAATGGAATAAAACAAGCATTTTAGTGATGGTTTTTTTACGTAAATCGAAATATGCGGCCGATGTTATGCGGTAATCTCAACCTTGTCGCACACCTGCATAAGGAGTGCATGATTTCGTTGGAATTTTAGCCTGATTAAAAATATAATTAAATGAGGCGTATCAGCTTCAATAAGTTATTCAGAAATTAATTTCTCAAATACATTGAAAAAAACTATTCAAATTGATGTAAAGACACAAATATAATACTGGCCTATTCATATATTTTACCCACACTTTGTTTTTAATAATGGCGTTCTTTTTTTCTATCAAACAACGTATTTTTTACATTTTAAATTGCTATCAAAGGTTTGTCATTTTGCAGAACGGCTGGAAAAAAAATCACGAAGTAGCAAAATATTCATCAAAGAAACTGAGGCCATAATTTAAACGATGACCTAATTAAAACCGCAAAAATTTCTAGACTTCGAGACCCTACTAGCAAAGTGTTAAGGCCCTTTATGTTCAAGATTCCCCACAATTCAAAGGGCCTGGGGCATTTACGGGCACGATAACAAGGGAACATTTACAACCCTTTATCATATTTTCAAAATAAAGACCCTCAGCGGGGAAACCAAACTCATTTACTTATTAGGAAAAATGCACGCCATTCGTTCACGCGGGAAAATTAACGTCCCTAGAGATTAAAAAACGGATTAATTTAAACTGCGAGATTATTAAGTTGAAATTTTATTAATTGAAACAGTGACCGCACTTGATTAAATACACATTGTACTTGTGGGTAGTTACTAGCTATATTTCCGGCAAAACTTTATATTTATTTATTTTTTATGTGACGGTATTCAGGAGAGTCCCAACTGCTCCCAACCGTCTGGAGCCAGTGACACTATGGCATCCCCAATTGGGGAATGTTGTGAGGCTGATGGTAATGGGGAGGGGATGGAGAAGGGAAGAGGAAGGTCGGAAAATAACTGGCTATTCAGATCTGGTCACCAAACACGGCTAAAAGCCGTTTCAAGCAACGTTTTAATTCTGAATCGTGGTCTTTCAACAGGGCGATACAGAGAATATCTTCCACTCTGGAACGGTCGCAAATATACCATATATTATTTACTTGCGCTCGCTGGGATTTGAACCCGCGACAGTACTTTTTCAAAATTGAGATACAGCAATATCCTAAGAGCAGAAACTGAACATTTTTTGAAACGGAGATATTTTAATACTGAAGAGAGAGGGAGCGCACAATATAATTAACGCCCAGGGAGCAAGCGATCGTTTTAAAATATTTAATAAAACACGACATATTTAGAATGGAGCAAAAATCTCAATACTGGTGACGTAGTTAGTATTTAAAGAAACGCTGTGAATTTTCTAATACCTATAACTTTTTACATACGTGTTATTCACATTTTTTACATACGTGTTAATCACATTTTTACATCCGTGTTATTTACATTTTTTACATACGTGTTAATCACATTTTTACATCCGTGTTATTCACATTTTTACATACGTGTTATTCACATTTTTACATACGTGTTATTCAAATTTTTACATACGTGTTATTCACATTTTTACATACGTGTTATTCACATTTTTCTGAACACACTTTGCGATTTTTTCTGTCGAAGTAAATTCATATGATTACTTTTTCAACTAGACATATGAATAGACATTATGTTCAAAAACAACATATGTATGTGGAACAAGCTACCAGCATCTGTCTTTCCTCCAACATTTCATACGGGCCTCTTCAAGACCCGCATTAACAAATCTCTTTCTACTGCCCCTTCCTTCACCCGTCACATAACGTTGCCCAACCGGGTGGCGATATAGTTCTCCTATATGTGTTCCATACAGAAAGCGGTGCTCTTGTGAGGCGTTACATAAAAAATACATACTGAAATGTAAAGTGGCTAAAAACTAAGTTTTCAAGGGAGGTTTCAGATATGTAGATATGGGGGCTTAAATTGATTACATTTTTCAAACATACACAATTCATGATGGTAAAGTTACGCCCACCTAGAATTTCGGACATAAGAGAAGAGCTGTTCAGACAAATAAAAGATTTAGAAAAATATAAATGAGATAATACTTGTTATTTTTGAATTACTTACATGAATTTAAGCGTGTATTTTAGAATAAAACACCAATTTAATAGGAAATTAATTGAATAGTTACTGAATAATTTGAATTTGGAATGCTAATAATACCTTGCACAGAAAAAAAACTTTAACTTATGTTTCAGTAGACACAAATATTGATTTTTTGTCTTTCTATTAATAATTGCTCTTTCTTGTATAAATATTTTAGGACTATCTCTTTTAATTACATCATTATGTTCCCATTACACTGTTGTATTTACTATCTATTATTGTAAATATATGCTCTTACACATAATACTTTTCTATTGTTGTCTCTCTCTAATATTTTTTTCTCTTTTCTCTCTCTTTTGCATTATCTTTATTTCAATCTAATGTGTTCTGTAACTATATATAACCGATAACTTTGTATTATTCTTTAGTTATTATATCTGCCCTGTCGAAGCTTGACCTAAGCGAAACCGGTTGAGGAAAATTAAAATATATTCGTGGCTTATAACAAAGTGTTTCTTTTATTTAACAACTATTATTATTATTTAGTAAATATGTTTTTTATTTATTTATTAAATGGTTAGTGATTATTAAATTGTTATCCAGACTAAGAGTACACCTGTGTTGTGGAAGACATTGTTCAATATTTAATTAATTTACTGTAGTAGAAGACTTTAAAATAAATTAAAAATATGAAAATTAAAATTTAGCAAATGTAAAAGTACTTTAAACAATTTAAACACTATTAATAAATAAATACATTTGCAAAAAATAATTATAAAACAAGGAAAATAAACAAAAAACACATTTTAGAACGATTTACTCAGTTAGATGTGTGAATTTTGAATTGTGTAAGCCTAGAAGATATATTGAATTGTGTAGGAAGGTTAGCTCTGACAAAAAAAATGTCCAAAGAAGCGAAGCGAACCACAATGGAGTGCTGATACCAAACCCCGATGTATGGAAGTGAGGCATGGAACTTAGAGGGAGAAAGAAAGTAAACTGAATGCTGTAGAAAGATCTCAGATGCGAATGTGTTGTAAAACGATGTATGATCTTATGAAAATTGTTGAGATTCACAAAAACTGTAAGGCTGTTGTAAGCGTAATGGGTAAGATTAAGAAAGGAACGCTTAGATGGTTTGGACATGTTGATCGGATGAATGAAGAAAGGAGTGTAAGGAGAACATATGAAGCGAATGTGAATGGAAGAAGAAGGCGGGGACGCCCGAGGAAGAGATGACACGATCAAGTGAATCAAATACTTGAGTCGGGCCATGTCAAGAGTCAGAATAAGAGAACAGTATGTATGAGACGATGTATGAATGTGAATGAAGTAAGGAGTGTGTGCCAAGACCGGGTTGTTTGGCGGCCTATTCTCAATGCCTACCCCTGCGAAGAAACTGTGTGATGGCTTGTTAGTTAGGAAGGTCTTCTGAATTTAAAAACAGCGAAAAAACAATGTAATTTGTAATTGCATTCTGTTTTACTCTGACAAGTTAATTGCTTTTTAAACTATTTTATACCGTTTAAAATAAAGCGTAGTTAAACCATTACAAAAAAACATTACGAATGAACAAATAATTCACAATGCTTTATTGATTCAGAATGCTTTACTGCTAATTGAATTGTCATATAAAAACCTGTAGCAAATAAAGGAAAAAGTAAAAGTCGACAAACATTATTTACCTGCTTAGGAATTCAAGATAATACTGTCTCCAGAAAAAAACATAATCAAGTGCAAAATGTCTAAAATTAATTACCTAATTGCTTTCGAAACATGCAGATATCTATGTATATTTATTAAATGGTGAATACAAAGTATATTTTTTAATTCGTTTATTAATAATGACGCCACAAAGTGAATACCAATCTTTTGAAGAAATTATTTAATATATATTTGAATATCATCCAAAAGTCCCAAACTGCTCCCAAATATCCGGAGCCAGTGAGACTATCGCATGCCAAATTGGGTTATGTTGTGAGGCTGGAAGGAGTAGGAAGGGGAAGGATAAGGAAATGAGGAAGGAGAAGATTGGAAAGTACCTGGATATTCAGATCCAGTCACTAAACTCAAGTATTCTCATTTTTTAAGCAACGTTTTGATTCTAATTGGCGGTCTTACACCAGGGCGATACTGGAAGAAGTTATCACTTTGGGAGACGCTTTTATTTATAGAACATTAAAAAATATCCACAATATTTACAATACAGTACGATATTTTTTCAACGGTCCGGTGACCATAATGATGATAATGCAAACTAAAAATAGTTGTGTTGACTTAAAAATTGAGAAAGTGCTGTCCAAATTTCATGACGCCAAAGTTCAACCACAAACGGACATAAAAGCTCCCTTTACGTTTGGCGAGCTATAACTTTGAAGCCATGGGTTTGTATTCAAGCACTGGATACATTGAATGTTTCTATCAAAAGTACTTAGTATTCTACAATATATCCAAGTGTCTTAAAGTTTTTTCATTTTATTTTTAGATATGGATTTATGCAGTTTTTTATAGTGGTATTTCAAATAAATTTAACGCTTTAACACTCCCGTTCTGAAAGCGGGGAATTAACTTAACCCAAACAAGAGTTTTGTGCGATATTAATGTTGTTTTTTTATATCACATTCCCTACAATTTAATTAATTACAGAAAAAAAATTCTATAATCGAATGCATTTAAAAAAATGTCCCATTACTATTTAAGATATTAAATAATATGTGTCAAATTCTTATGAAATACTGGTCTCACCTTCCCAGGATGGGCGAATTTCCCATTCGTATCAACACTGTCGTAAAAGGCGAATATTACTGAAAAGGGCAACGATAGTATTTTTGAAAGGTCGCTCGCTTTTTTAACGTTTTTCATTATCTAATGATTGACTGCTGGCTGAAGATGGACAATATCCGGTTAAAAATGTAGTAAATAATGTCCGAGTTTGAGTAAAACTGGAAAATGCAAAAGGAACACTAAGAGTCACAGTCGCTTTGCGATTTTATGGGGAATCCTAGTGACCCCCCTTCGGGTCGTACGTAAATTTTTTATCTTCAGGTACGTAAAGGTTAATCATTAGCAACACTAATTTTAAAGAGATTCTCGTTGTGGTTTACTGTATTGTAGGACTTCTGCGGGTGAGGGAAGACTGCGGGCAGGTGTTTTAAACCATTTCAAACCAATTTTAACCACCGTCGGTGTACATCACTACATTACCAAGAAACTCTTTTAAATAATTTGCCTGTACATGTGATTATTTGTATTAAGACAATGAAAGCGTATAAAAGATAACGTAATTTCCACGATGTTATATAATTTTGTTTGATATAGCTACAAACATCACGCATTCATCCACGGCAGCACGTCAGCGCCAACCAGGCATGTAAAAAGCATGTTTTATCAATTTTGTTTTCGTTTGTGAAAAATGTTTGTTAAACAAACGAAAAAAAAAAGAAAACAAAACGAGTACAAACAAAAGCATTTGACATCCCTGGTACAAAGAATGAAACACGGTCGTTATCTAAATCCAAGGGCGAGGGTGAGTGGAACGGTGGAGGGTGGTTACGAAGAGGAGGGGGAGGGGTACAATATCCGAGTGGATGTTTTTTATTCAGTGTTTGATGGACGTAGTACCAACGGGAGATACGAGCATGTGAACATAGTATTCCAACGAGTAATGTATTGAATTGTGGAGGACACAGCCGAGTCACTGACAGAAAACGCTTGTTTTAGGAATCAAATTGTGCTTCAAACTAAATTAAAAAATTATAAGCTTGAACACATACATATAAATGGATTCCACCAGTAATAGCCGACTGCTTTGAAGCAAGGAGTTCAACAGAAACCACTATTATTAGCATGAAAGTTGTACAAAACGCTATGGGGAGAATTATGAGAAGAGGGAAAACATACTCCAAGGAAGAAGCTCGTTGGTGCAAAACCCCGCTACACTAGCGATCAGAACAATGCAAAGTTTTTAGGAAGATCACAGTAAAGATAGAGCAACTATTTAAAAAGAAGAGGAAGATATTTAATAATCAGACTGTGGTCTAAAATATTACATCTGTAATAAGACTGTTTGCAGGTAGACCAAGGTATCAAAATCCAATAAACGAAACGTAATTTTTATGTTTAAAATTTTTTTATAATGATTATTTTTTTTAATTTATTAGTTTCTATTCAACCAAAATTTTGTACATGAATATAACCTAAGTAATAATTACAGTAAAATAAAAGCATAAATCACATTGTAAAAGGAATATGTAAGTATAATGCAGATGGTATAAGAATAATGTCACACTGTTCACAGTCTTCCTCACTGAGGTTTCCTGTTCTGTTTTTGTACTTAATATCTAGTTGCCTCTACATTGTTTTCATGAGTTTGCAAGTTGATCATCACTCGGTTCTCTCAGCCATGTTTGGTTTTGAATATATTAATATGTGTTTTTTTTATTTTTTTATTATTAATCTGCTGGCAGGGCATCATATAGTTTCGCAGCATGAATGTTTCTCTGTACAAAAGATGTAATCAATTTGGAAATAACCAGTATAATTTGGTTTATTTTAATTGTTGAATATTTATGTTGGGCAGTAGCGTATTCGGATATATTTTAAAAAATTTAATAAAATCTTTTTGAATAAAGTTTAGTACATTGAAAACTGGAAACTTTTAAAATATTTCATCTCTCTGGAACTTTCAGAATTGTCTTAAGTACTCCATTTTGGGCTATATTCAGTTAAATGAATTACACATTTAATCTAAATGTCTTTCGAAGTAACTGAATATTTCACGACAAACTATATATTTCTAGGTAATTCTGGAGGCCATTAAGTATTTAAAGAGATTTAACTCCAAACTATTTGAAAATTTCATCTTATAGTGAATATGTCGTTATGCGTACAAATTATATGCATCAAGTCACTTAAATAAAATTAATGATTTGTTCTTATCTATCTTCTCAGGCAACTACTGCGTAGAAATTACGTCAGATTCGGTAAGTTAATCATTCCGAAAAACACCATTCAATATTGAGTGATCACCATATTGGGGTTTATATAATTTTTTTGTAAACATTTTCTCTAACACTTTCACCCCAGTATTCCAATAGATACACCCTTCCTGCGTACCCTCCGCCCGCCGTTCCCGGCCGTCCACTGATTTAAAATCTGAACTTCTGTTTCCCGGCGCACGTGCATGAGTACGAGAAGTACTTTTTCTTTGTTTTTCTTTTTAATATTCACCCGAACGGTGTGTCGGAATTTGCGAGATTAATTTTTGCCAGGTAGATAGTGCCTGCGTCATAAATGTTGCAGATCGGAGTTTTATTTTTTTCAATTCAAAGGATTTTTACGAGTTGTACGGGTGAAATATGAATGATTATGTTGTTTTATAAATATCGTTAAAACTGTTTTGAACAGATGTTAAATACATCACAATACTGTTGGTTTCTTTATTTATAATTTTCCTCGTGTGTTTTTGAGGTTTCAAGCCTTTATGAAAAAGTAATGATAGGATAGTCAGAATAACAGAAGAGCATGTATGACACGACGTACGAAAGTGAATGAATCATGTAGGGTGTGCGATGATAATGTTGTGTGGCAGTCGATCCTCTCTGCCTACTCCTGCGTAATGGCTAGTTAGCTATCATTAGCTCAGCTAGTGTCAACAACGGTCCAACGTATTATAAAAAAATATATTGCGAACTCTGGGCAAACTATAAAAAGAGTAGTATGGAAAGATTTCGTGTACAGTATAATAACGCCTTCGCCATAATAATTGGCCTCCCTAGATACTGCAGCGCTTCGAGTGTGTTCATGGAGGGGCGAGTTTTCGGTTATGTAGCCCTTATAAGATCGAGGGTGGCTGGAATGAGGGAAATAATAAACAGCTCCAGGAATATCCTCATCATGGAAGCCCGCCTCAGTCCAGCCTCCAGCATCGACGCGCACTGGAGAAAGATATTGGCCCCTCACAACTTAAATGCCGCAGTACCCTAAAGGTTTAATTTTTATTAGTTATTTAATTAATATTTTTAAATTTTTGTTTTATGTGTGATGTATATTCACCTAATATCGAATTATTATTATTTTATTTCTTAAACTATTTTTATATATTTTTTATAACTATGTCATGTATATTTTGTATAGAATGTGTGGGACTGCACTAACCTCCCCACATACTGGAATAAATACTTACTATTATTAATATTATTATTATAAATGATCATCAATATTATCTTTGCTTAATGCTTGGACGTAAAATATGATTATAATATAATATAGTAATAGGAAAATAAATATTAAGAGAAATTAATAAAAATCACAGCTTTTAATGCACTGCTCAACATCAATTGTTATGCGATTCAAAATGACACATTTTAATGTTTATAGAATACAGGTAAATTGTCTCAATGTGCAAAATATAAAATTAACATTATTTAAATCTCGGTGAACTATGCTATGCGATGTTTCCTTCATTTACTCTAAACGATTCATAGAAAACAGGTGTCAAATCAAGCAAGCAAATACCACAAATAATATATTATAGGTAGATTAATTCAAATTACCTCTGCAGCCGGCTTCCCTCCTACGGAGACGCATTCCAGTTCCACTTGCTGATCCTCCGTGGCGGTGAGGTGAGGACCCTGCACTATCTTGGGCGGGTCCGGCGGTACCAGCACTGAGAGGGTGGCGAAACGGGAGCGGATCATGGTTTGACCTGGTAAACATAACACATTATGGTTAATTGTAATTTTTTGGTTGATTACAAGATTTAAAATGGTTTGGGAGGTTCTAAAGACCAAATAAAAAAAAATCTATTTTTCTGGATTAAATTAGTACAGAATACTTTATGATAAACATTTTTACATATATTATTTTGGTTTATTTTGTGGTGATTTTTTTGGAAGCAAATACTGGAGAAATGTAACAATGTGCGCTGCTCCCGACATTCAGCATACATTTAAATGGCAACATGTTACATTAGCGCCCCTATCTACGCGTATAATTAAATATCATAGACGTCCAAACACTGGCAACATTCTACACTACCGCCTCTACCGGCTTGGGCTATAGGTTTCCAGACTGCGTTGCTATTGTAATTAATATTTTTTTTTGTAAACAATATATACAGTGCGCTAGCAGCGAGGCTTTAAATCCTAATAAATCCTAATGGCAGTTAACAAATATATATATATTGCATGTATAAAAAAGGAGTTAAATTATATATAGGACTTTAATCGTCGAAGAAAATAATATTAACATAACCTAAATGAAAGACGAAACCGGAAAAAAAAGGACAGAAAATAAAAAGATTTCAGTCGCATCTGGGACTCGAACCCAGGTCCTCTGCCTATCCGGGGCAACGCTCAACCAACCTACCTAATGAAACCAGTTCAATTTATGTCATCTTCATCGATATCATATCTCAAATTCAAGATTTGTGAATATTATTTTCCATTTTTAATCTCATATTATTGGCAGCTATTTTTATGATGTTTACAAAGTTCTACCCGAACTCAATTGCAAACTAAATAGTTTCTCGTATTAGAATCCGACTTTTTATTTATATGAGACATATGTTGACTTTTTATAAAAGTCTAAATATATTAAATTTTTAATTAATAATTATTTTTATAGAGATTTAAAAACCTCATTGTAATATTTAATCATTGAAGAAAATAATATTAACATAACCTAAACGAAAGACGAAACCGGAAAAAAGGACAAAAATAAAAAAAAAGATTTCAGTCGCATCAAGACTTCAGTAGTCATCAACCTTCTATTACATAAATAATATAAAATCATCTTCACAATAAAAACAACTGTAACCCATCTTAAAAATTATTTTTGAAATCATATTGATATTTAAAGTAATAAAAAGTACCATATAAGTTAAGTTTTGCAAAATCATGCAATAACAATACTGAAAAATATAATCTAAGTAAAATCATGGTTTCTTACCCCTGACACTCAAAATTTTATATAAACCATAGTTTAAGAATTAATTGTACCTAAATGTTTGTCTTTCCCAGTTTTTGTTTAGGGTTTTTTATCCAGTTAAGATCTTTTCCCTAAAAGTCATGAAATGTAATTAATAAATTCAGTCAATTTAAATAAACCATCAGATGGTAATAGTAATAAGGCCAAAGCGCCGGAGTACTAGTTAGCCAGAATACATGAGGGGTATTTGTATAAGCCCCAGCTAGTTAGAGGATTACGAAAGAATCCGTAAAATCAAAAAAAAAATAAAAATAATTGTACCAGTCTGATGAAAGCCGTCACAGGGTGAAACCGGTCAAGTTAAAAAAGTGTATTTTATTGAATCATTACAATGGAATTCCACCATGTATTAACAGTTGCAAAAATGTAAATATGAATTTATATTTACATTATAGCCTGTAGCTAAAGTCTCACCCACGTAGATAAGTAAGTACCCGATTTGTGAATGAATCATATTATATTACGAGAAATATACGAAATTTCTTACATAAACCATTAAAACTAGAACATTACTTGGGACTCTGTTAGTTCAGCTAATTAAGTCGCATGATATAAAACAGATGCTGTATTTAGCAGATATCCGAAAAAGATATTGCGACACATTTCCAACAATTTACCTTACGGAAGATAGCCTGTAACGTCACGATTGGCCATAAGCACCCGATAATCCCCTCTCCAAACAGGCTCACAGCCTCATGGTAATAATCTCTTCTCTGTCACTCCAGCATCATCCCCTAATTCATCCCTGAACTCCCCCGGTCTTCCGGCACCGGGGCACGTCTAATCGAGGAGATCTTACATCAATTGTCAGCAATCGGAAAGGATGTCCAATGTCTATAATCCGCCTAGATGAATGTGAAAAGGAGATGCTCCATGCTCAGTCCACAGAATTGGAAACACAGTTTATTTGATGAGGTAAGTCTTTGTTTCGTAAATTTGTGAGAGATCGAAATGAAAATCTCTTATTGACAGAACAGAATTGATATAAAACAATGTATGTTTTGTCTAGTTTAAAACATATTGTCGTTTTCGATGCCAAAGGTAATAAAAACGTTGTGTGTTTCAGACGAGATAAGACTCTGTTTTGTTAGTTTGTGACAGATCAAAATGAAGATGTATCGTTGACAGGAAAGAATTGAAATAAAATGATGTATTGTCTAGTTTAAAAGGTATTATCGCGAAGATACTAAACAGAAAATTACGAAAAAAGCTTGAATGCGGAAAGAAAGGGACATGAATGTGAGCTGTCACTAGATTTATGCTATTTTTGTTTAAGTACTGTGTGAACACAGCACATGGCATCAAACAAGAGAATTTCATGGGCAAGAAATTTTCATCTTTTTAGTAGGTAACAGTTTAGTAGGCATCTTCATCTGAAAATGAGTCTGTGTATTCGTAAAGGCTACGAGGTCATACTGCGAAAATTTTAACATTGATATTCCCTATAGACCTATTTTCGTTTTGTGTTTCTTTTTTTATTTAGTTTCGTTCTCATTATAATTAAAAAATGCTTTTTCAAATGTACCTTTATTAAACGACGTGGGTCTGTATAAATACTTACGGTGTTCTATTCTTTCGAATAATATGTAATAAATATTTTTATTCATTGAAGATAATATTAACAACGCTTAGAATGAAACATGAAACAGAAAAGAAACACAAGTAAAAGATAACAGCAGCAGGTAAAATAAAATAATATGATAAACATAACTAGTTTTGCTACTTTATCGTATGCTATCTATTTGTACTTTTCTACTAAACTTTCGTGTTTAGTTTTTGTAAATAGCCACTTTGGTTTTGTTGTACTTGTATACTCTTCTTCAAAAATATGTACATATATTATTATTGTTTCCTTGTCGGTTATTTTTTGCTACTGTGTTATTTCTACTTCTGGTCTGTATAGTTTTTGAATCATTTTTGTAAAGCATAATTTTCCCTTGTCCCAAAATAAGTTTTATAACTCATGGGTTTGCAATATAGAATAAACATAAAAAAGATATATTCGGTTTTAAATAGCCATTTTAATACATTATTTTTAATAATAGAGTCAGTTTATTAGCGTTTTGGAAAAGAAAAACAATTAAAAATGATTACATCTTGAATTTCAACATAACTAAACAACCAATTAATCAATCACGCCATTTCCTCGCAGGCGTTGGCACAGAAGAGAGACTGTCACACAACTCTGTTTCTTTGACACACACTCTTTTCTTAATTCACAGTCATGTATCGTTTTATGCATACTTTCTGTTATCATTCTCTGACTCGTGCCATGTCTTTCTTGAACGATTCAATTTAAACAGTTTTTTTTATATTCATGTCAAGCCCTGCAAAAGACCTCCTCTTCTGTACACTGCAAAAAAATATGTATGTTCGCGATAAACGTATTGCTTGCACCATAGCAAACTCGTTACCTATCCTTTTCTGCTTGAATTACTTCCATCTCGACTAGAAAAACCGACGACATTTTTTACGTATCTACTGGTTGTTTTACTGTTGTCCCGACAAAGGAAATGCATTAATTGTTTTTTTTTGTTTAATTCGTAGAACTACATTAAATTCAGTATGAAAATGGCCTTGAATACCGAAACATTAAATTTAAAAAATAAAGAAGAAAACCAAAACAAAGTTAAACAAAATTGGGGGTTTATTTTCGATTAATTCTCTCCTCCCGAAATTATGGTATACCCTTTATATTACATTTAAGAACAAAGTTACCTTAACATTTTTTCAAAACCATGATTTATTTTCGTACAAGTGTCGTGGAATGGCCCACGAATGGATTAAGCTCAAGATGAACACTCACTGACAAAAGACACCCGTCGCGGCGTTAAAATCTGACGTTCCAGAAGCAAATTATCTCAAATTACAGCTGCGAGTCAAAGCAGCTGATTTTAGCAGACATCTCCATAGATTAATTCGTTAGCATGAAATGGCAGACTGCCAGCGAATTACCCGAATAATAATTATCAGAATAAGAATTATTATTGTAAGTTCCCAGACATTTGATAAAATCGTAAAATGTCAACCAGATTATGGAGAATTTCAGAAAATGTTTTTAAAGTGACCAGTTACCTTAGTATAAAGACAGAAGCAAAATCTTTTCTGAGAATTCAAAAAAAAAATTAGATCGATCAAATTCTAGGTTACTGTATTATTGTAGAAGTAGGTACCTGTATTTTTTTGTCAGATTGGCAATAAATTAAGACATTTAATAAAGTTAACATGCTATGATAGTATTAAGCTGCTCTAACTGTGTCTTTGAAAATTTGTTACCACATAAAAAAAATCCCTTTTGAATAAGGAATTCCAGTGAAAAATATAATGGCCTTATAAATATATATTCACATAGATCAGAAAATACTGATTCTGATTATATAACTTTTATTATATATATGATTATACGTAGAATTTATAAATCGTTATTTAAAAGTACATAATAAATCATCTCATTGAAACACCTTGTTATGTTGGTACCATTGCATTTGGAACATCTGACATCTGACATGATTAGTATCGAAATTTTTATTTTTGATTTTGTTTTGTATTTTACGTATTTTTTTTTTTAGTTTTGGCGAAATTTAAAATAATTTTTGGTGACTTTAAACTCTATAATTGTTGTTCAATATAAAAAAAAACTATTATCATTGAAACAAAATAGAGTATTTATGAGCAAATCCATTATCAACGCGGATATCATGACAATGTTAATGCTCAATACTATTATTATTATTTGTGTTAAAGTTTCTAAAAAGGTTCATAATTTTATTTCATATGTTTAGTTATGGTTTAATATGAATAGAATGTAAAAGTATGTATGGTAAAGCTCATCCATGTTTTGACATTTGACATTCTAACCTCAAAACCGACTGGCCATAGATTTGGAGCATTTGGAAAAATTAAAACTTTCAAAATTATCTTAATCATGAAAAGTAACGTTAGAAAAAAAAAAATATATATATATACTGTTATTTAAGTTTGAACGTCATTATTGATAAAAAATAAAATAAAAATGTACTGGAGTTTTGACAGTTGTACGATTTACTTGAGAGTGTTTTGCTTACATAGTAGCCCTCCGAATATACAAAGGTTATGGTAAATTGTTAATTCCACTATTGCGGAGACGTCGCGAAATTTCATACATTAACTTTTTGAAACGTTAAAAAAAATCTATAAACATGAGGGTCACCTTTCAAAATACAAAAATTTATACCGTTTGAACCAGTATCTAAAATCAAAAAAAAAAATAGCGGGCAAACCCAGTAATGCCAGGAATTGGAAAACTTAGAAACCCCTTTTTCTAATAGGACAAGGTTAAAATGTTTTTCCACATACACCCTATAAAAATGAATTTCTTCATTATATATTTCTCCTTTATATATATATACTTCTTATCTGTCTTCAATCAAACAATCTCAAATAATACTAATTTTAATAGCAGAGAGGTTGTTACATAACGCAAATAGTTCATAAAACTAGCTCTCGTTAGACAACAGCACCTCAAGTGGCCAAAAAACAACACACACGTACGCGGGTCCCCCCCCCCGTCCACTCCGCAACTCTCCGCGCGGACCCTGCCTTGAAAACACGCCATTGACCGCTCGAACCCCGCCTAACGAACACGCTCACTGGACCTGCACTGAAGATGGCTTCCCGCCCTGCCACGCTACGCTACGGAGAGCTAATAATTGCCTCCCCAGAAAACCCATTGCCTCCACAACCAAAACCGTGAGCTGTCTTTACATTTTCCCCTCTCTTGGTGTTGTATTTTATTCCAATCACAGTTTACATGCCCGTTGTAGAGAATTATCAGAGAGAATTTGCCCGTAACATTATTTTGAGGTTAGGTTAGCCTACTGTTCACCATAACTACATTCACCCTGTCTGTACCTTCCTATGAATTAAACTACTGAGTTTGAAAGCATACGATAGTTTCATTTAACAAAGTATTCGAGTCTGGTTCCCAATTATAAGACCGCCTGTCGGCCCACGATCCTGCAGAGGAGCTTCTTGGCCTGCCGCAACTGAGCTAGTCAAAGGTCCAGAGCCGAGCTCCCTGGAAGAAACCCCCTCACCGGGTAAGTCTTACAAATGCTCTGTCTCCCGTAAATGCAGCCTACCCAACCTTCCTCCTCTCCTTCTCCCGCATTCCTGTTCCCAGTCAAATCCTATTTATAACAAGGTTCTTCAAAATAAGGAACTCGAGTGAAAAATATTACGGCTTAAAAAATACGTTTATATAGATCGGCAAAAACTGATTCTGAATATAGAAAACAGGGCCTCTTAGGTGATTTCTCAAATAACGGCGCTATACAAATTATTCAATTTTATTTATTGTTATTATAAGTTTTGATGTATAAAATTATACGTAGAATTTATAAATCGTTATTTAAAAGTGAAAAAAATCATCAAATCTAAGCACACTGTTATGTTGGTACCGTTGCATTTGGAAAACCTGACGTCACGTGTATCGGACGCGAGCATTCTGGTTTTGAAGTTGAATGGACATTTTTATTTGTATTTTAAACTATCTGACGTGTACCCGTCCTTGCTCGGGATTATTTATTTTATTTTTTAATAAAGTTATGATAATTGATTTTACAGCTACCTACTATCTTTAAACAGACAAACAAAACAATATTTATTTGAAAACTTTATTTCAATCCAATTTTTTTTTTAAATATATTTATATAAAAACGTTCATAAGTAGGTACCTACTACAATTTAAATAACATCCTACCGAACAAACCTTCTTCTTTTGAATATACAATCGATGGGCTAACCCAAAAAAAAAAATGGTGGGTACAATGTTTTCCATACTAATTTTAAAACGTTATCTCAACAGTTTTACATATTGGATTTCATTCACACTACTCTTTAAACCTTCTCGGCACTAAAAAGAACAAACTGTTATATTTTCAGCGAAACCGGTAGAGTAGTTTTTGAGAAAATCGAGGACAGACGGATTGAAAAAATAAATGTTTGGATGAAATAAAATTTTCAATTGAATTTTTCTTCGTTTCTTTGTTTAGAGATAGTTATAGTTGTCACAAGGTATTACTTTCGCTGTCAAAATAATTATGGCACCCGAACGACAAGCAAGAATTTACTACTTCATAACTCTATTTAAAAAAAAATCTCGAGCAAGTCCGGGTACACATCAGCTATTTATGTATATATATGTATGATAGGAACTGGTTAGTGCTATGGGGGAAAATGTATTTAATATTCAGTACTTATCAAAAAAAGATAATATTTATTAAGTAAAATTGAATTATGCTCCACTCAGCTTTATAAGCCGACGACGAAACTCAAAAAGAACTGTTAGTTTGAACATATCGTTAGTTTAAAAAACACATGACATAATTTACCAGGCTTTCAGATCCGCCCGATATTTTACTTTTAATAAATCAATTAAAGAAATCCTTAAATAAATTTCGACATAAATATATTCATAAAATCTAATTGAGAAATTTGAGATTTCTTAAGATTCTGTTAGAGGGAGGAAGCCGTATAATGGAAGATTGGTACGATTTAATAGACTCCCTCTTATAGGGGTTGTTACTCCATCTACCGGGGAAAATTTCAACATAATCGTCATCGTAATGGTACTTCAAGAGACAATTTGTGGCATACGTGAAAATAAATATAAAAACCATTTTACATACGAGTGTGTTTTAATGATGCCTTTCAATTAACGTAGAAAATCTGATCGATTAAAAACAGTGATGCATAACCTGTTTAGCTGTAGGGTTTATTTAATTTTTTATAATTTCGAGGGTCACAGGGGTTGGGTAACTTTTTCTTTACACTTTCTCCACACACGAGGGCCTGATGGAAATAATTTCCCTCGAGGTCTTTGTCATCTTTGGAGATGCTGTGTGGAGGGTCTTTTAGAGGATATGAAGGACCCATGAGTCTTGAAAAGACACATGTTGTAGGGAGGAAACATAGAGGCTGACAAAATAATTCCACAACCGACCTGTTGAACACAAGAACCGCCCGGAAGGGTTAATGTAAAAAAATACACTTGTCCCTTTTTCGTTGCAAACAATAAGTAGGCGTAAACGTGACAAACTGATGTTTTTAAGTTACTTTTCGCAAGAACATCAGTGTCGGAAGCGTAATCATATGTAACAATACACATAATCCTAAGTACGTTCGTTGTTCGCGTCAACCTTGCGCGACATACACTCGAAAGATACTAATTTCAGAGCCAGTTCGCAGCTTTCGTAAATGTACGCTGTTTATACAGGTCTCCAGTTTCTGTCATTTTCACATCTACATAGAGATGAGAATTTCCGTTAATTTTTCAAAATAACCGAAACCGTTTCGGTTTTCTCAAAATAAGCAGTTACTCGAAACTGTATAAATATAACATTTTCAATTAAAAAAAAGATACACTAGCGGCGAAAACCTTTCATAGAAACGGTCAGCGATGGAGTTTCGGGCGATAGCATTTAACGCGAAAACGTCGTCAACCTTCTTTGCAACGGTTTAGGAAGGGTATTTTAGCAAGGGAATATGATTTACACATTTTGCGCGGAATTCTAAAAAAATCGTGCTCTATTGGAATCATTTCGCGTGGTTTTATTGCGGGCGGGTTACATATTTTTTTAAAATGATTATCTCAAAATCTGTGAAACTGTTACAACCGTTTCAAAACTTAAACGGTTACCGAAAAACAGTTTCACGTTATTTCACTCACCTCTAATCTACATACAAATAATCATAACGCCTTTTTATTCTAAGTAGAAATGGCTAAGTATATTTTAAAGTAGTTTAATTATTCCATTACGTATTTTTAAAGCTTTGTAAAATGCCCTTGAGGGTGATGTTTGATCAAAGTGGAGTTTATAATATTATCACTATTATCCAGTAGCTTTAACACAAGATAAGTCTATCTACACATTGCGAGGCTTTCAAATTTACTCTTCACTTGTAACGCCTTCTTTTTCTCCCCTTGTTCGTCAAATTTGTTAAAAACTGTTGGCAATTAATTTCTTTGTTCGTTCCCTTTATTTTCTTTTGATTAAGGGTAACGTATTTTCGTTTCATTAACCCTGTGTTACTACTGGTGATGATGACGTGGAAACTGGTGCTATCTTCTGTGGTGTTAAACAGCGGTTTAGTGTGAATATAACACGAGTAATGGAAGTAATGGAATATTAATTAGTTCTTTTGAAAATAATTCAGCTTTTTGGTTGTTTAGCGTTGTTTGTTTTGGAAAATGTTTTCCTTTTCTATTAAATCTTAAAGCGAATCAAATTTGGTAATTAATTATATATATTTTTGGTTGTGATTACGTAGTCAAATTAAACCTTTCTTATTTTCAGTACATATAACGATTTAATGTAGCAGTTCTTAAAACAGTTGTTAGTCAAATGGTCAGCATAGTCTTTCAAGCAGCTGATCGGGGTTCGATTCTCGGCCTTGGCGATAAATGTTTTTACAATCTTTTATATATACATATATTTTTTAATTGTTTTTTTTTATTTTAATTTTTTACATTTAAATTAATAATGTAAAAAATTGTTTTTATTAAGTTGTTAAAGTATATATTTCTTAAATTATTGTAACAGCTGTTTCGGCATTCATAGCCGTTTTCATAATCAGGTTAGGCAACATTGAGACGACTTATTTATAGGTTTTTATTTACTCCTACTCAATCTTAATTTATTTTTATTATTTGAAATCATTTATCAATATTGTCGGTAGAAAGCGATTTACTTAGAAATCATTAACTTTAATTACTTTCTGTGAAGTTACTTATAGTTGAAATCTATTTTGTGTATCCTTTGTTCAATTATTTGAAATTTTATGTAATTTGTGTATATTAACTTTGAGTTTTTATAACTAGGTTCACGTAAATTCACGTAAGTGTGAACATCTGTAAAAAACCCATTATACTCGTAAATGAATAAATAAAACCCTGCTTTTAATGGTGGCAGGTTTTTCTTAATTGTTTTATAATGACATGAATGCTGTTCTGAGATTTTTTTCATTCATAATAGCCAAATCGAGGTTGACGAGTAGAATTCTAAAAGAAACAGATTTTGACTGAAGTAGATTTAATTTTTTTTCTTAATTAAGTTGATGTGAACTTTATTAGTTCATTGGCGACATGCAGTCGTGTTCGGGAACGATGATACGTTACTGATATTATTGACGTGGGCGTTCTAGATCCCCAGGACGTCACAAAAACTTTTCAGTGCTTTAGTGAAGTCAAAAATATACTTATTCAAGTATATAAGAGTTTATTTTGAAACTTTTATTGTACATATTTTAGGGACACCGATCTTAGCTATGAAAGTAGGTTCACAGCTGTCACAAGAAACAATGTTAATAAGTTTGTTGAGACTTACCTTGAGGTCCGAGTCCAACTTGGCACTGGTATCTAGCGTCGTCTTCTAGCAAAACTGGGTAAATGTCCAAGGAGTAGTCACCTATAAAGAAGAAATTCGAAATATTAGACACTTCGAAATGTTTTACTGTATCAAAACAAAGGTAACAAAATGGCGAGTAAATTAAAGTACACATATTAGTTGAAGAATAATTTGTAAGAAATAATTTTTCCATGAGGGAAATATGTATCAATAACCTATGTTTAACCCAATATTGTGGTCAAGGGGTAAGGCTCTAGACTCCGAATCCGAAGGTTGCGAGTTAAATCCCGGCATGTGCAATAAATTTTATTTTATTAATTTGTGTTGTTTCACAATTAATTCGTTAAATAATGAAGAAAATATTTGCGGCACGTTCCAGATTGGAAGATTCTCTCAGTATCTCCCAGGTAAAAGACCGCCATTCAGAATTGAAACGTTGCTTGAAATGGCTTTAGTCGTGTTTGATGACCAGATTTGAATAGCCATCTACTTCTCAACCATCCTCTCACTCATCTCTTTACTCTCCCTAATACCTTCAACCTCACAACACACATTAGGAATGCCATAGTATCATTGACTCCAAACAATTGGGTGAAGTTAGAACTCTTGTGGAGTATTCAAATAAAATAAAAAAATCTACCTTAGTATTGGTTTATTGAAAATGCAAGTATGATATCTAAACACAAAGTGATTTTTTAAAAACTGTTTTTTTTTGTAATGCGGATTACAAATTTTTGGTTACGTTTATTTACAAAAACGCAACGAAAAATTATTAACCATACATTACTCCACTTTAAAAATCATATTAATACTTTAAATATTTTTTAAAACATACAATGGGACGGTCAGAATAAAGTAATATTTCTGTTTAGATTTTGATAAATGCTAAGCCTATGTAATTTTATAAAATATTTAACAAATATTTTTCTATTTAAAAACATTATGTTTATCGTATTGCGTAATAATACTATCATTATTTTGAATTAATAAATAATAACTCTACGACGTCCCTCTCCCCCTTAACAACATATTTTGACAGTTTTCGTGAACACATCGTCGTCTCTCGCGTTTGAGTTACAGATTTGTCTTTTAACAATGATTTTTAGAGACAATGTTTTTATGAAAACTGTCAAAATATGTTGATTATGGCCGATTTAACTTTCGTTAGCTAACGCAAAAGATACACAATTCGGACCAGGTTATAAAATAGATAGTGGAAAAAAGTTTCAAAATTGTTTTAATAAATTATCAAGCAATATATCATACAAAGTCAAAATAAGTGGAGCTTTTCACGATAATAAACATTAAAACTTCGCGGATATATTTTTTCCATGACAAATGATATAGACACTTATACCACAATTAAGTTACGAATACCATCTGTACAGTAGATAAAGAACACGAAGGTAAAATAAGTAAATCGTGAAAGTAACTGAGAGAAAAAAATTGATGTCTCTGAAAGAGACAAGTTCTTTATTTCTTCTCTTATCACGGAATCTCATAATTCCACTTAATTATGTCAAAATACTCAAACCCACCGCTAATTACAGAACTTTTCAAGATTTAATCTTAAAGACGTTGCGCCAAGGCGAGTCCAATAATTCTTTCTTACTTGACAGTAAATGGAAAACTTTCTTCATATTTCTGAGAGAAAAAAAATCTAATACGAGAACGGATTTCGTAGGCTCTACGGGCAATAAAATGTATTGTGATACAAAGAGAAAAAAAAAGGAATTATTTCGCAAATTATATTCGAAAAGTTTTGGGATAAAGCCCTTTCTGTTGTATTTCTCCCGTTTGTTTTCGTTTCCTCGTGTTACTTTCAATCGACGATTTTCATCCGATCGATTCGCGGATTTGGATAGCGAGATGTGTGAGTTTTGAATAACTGTGTGCATCAATCTTACAAATGGAAACTGTCTCGCATATTATTGTGCGCCTGGAAATTGGAAAAATATATATTCCTTATTGTTTTTAGACAAATTACACGAATTCGTCGTTAAATTAATTTCAAACAAAATATATATTAATGAAATAAAAAAAAAATAGTTCTTGTTGTAAATAATTCGACGGCCTCCGTGGTCGAGGGGTAAGGCTCTCGACTACGAATTCGAAGGTCGCGGGTTCAAATCCCGGCGTGCGGAAGTAAATTTTATTTAATTAATTTTTGTTGTTTCACAATTAATTAATTTAAAAATAATATATTGTATATTTGCGCACGTTCCAGAGTGGAAGATACTCTCAGTATCGCCCTGGTGAAAGACCACCATTCAGAATTGAAACGTTGCTTGAAATGGCTTTTAGCCGTGTTTGGTGACCAGATCTGAATAACCAGGTATTTTCCCACCTTCCTCTTCCTTTTCTTCTTCCCCTTCCCAACGGTTGGGAGCAGTTGAGACTCTTGTGCGGTATTCATGTAAAAAAAAAATCACCACTTCGAGATTGTAGATTTTTTTATAACATCTCTTCTAGTAACATATTACTCGAAACGTCTATAATATAATAAGTTAATTTTGCTAACTTTATTTAATAATGAACTCCTGTGAAAAATATAACGACCTTAAAAATATGTATTCATATAGATCAGCAAACGCCGATTTTGAATATATAACTTTTATAGTACATGTAATTATACATAGAATTTATTATTTAAAAGTGAATAACAAATCATTTCATCAAAACACCTTGTTATGTTGCTACCATTGCATTTGGAACATCTGACGTCACGTGCGCATCCTGCTTTTGGATTAGTATGGACTTTTTTTTTCACTTTTGTTTTGTATTTTAAATATGTATTTTTTTAACTTTTGATGAAATACAAGCATAATTTGGGTGACTAAGTTCTACAATTGTTGTCCAATATATAAATTAACTATTATTAATGCAATAAAGCGAAAACGTAAGAGAACGGCTTCGCTGCCCTATTATACATTATCTAATTTTGGATTTGATTCCATAATACCCATCCAAACTGAATGATCTATTTTTTTTTAAATTAAAGGATTAGTAAATATCTGGTACGTTTGAGAAGTATTTTATTTATTTTTGTTTTATATTATGAAGTATGGGCCATGAAAAAAAATTCATTATTTTAGAGGCAACATAGGAAATTATTTGGGGGATTATTGTATTTATTTTTTCAAATTATCATATATGCTATGTAAATATGATTAATTACATAAAAATTTAAAAACAAACCATTTAAAAAAAAACCCTTTTCTGGTCGATATTTTAAATTATCTACTGCAATTTTTTCTTCAAACGTAAAGTGGTTGATTTGAATTTAATTTAAAGTGCACTGTAATGCTTATTTTAATGTATTTAAAAAAATATATTTTGTATTCCATTATGTTTTCAAAGTAGATGGGGTAAAACTTTTTTTTTAGTTCACCGTTAGCCCCCAAATAATCGTCAAAGGTGCCTCTAAAATCGCGAAAAATCAATTCCTTAATGGCCCATATTTCATAATATAAATCAAAAATAAATAAATTACTTCTAATCCGTAATAGATATTTACTATACTTCTTGATGAAAAAAAAACCTTTGGTTTGGGTGAGTATTTAGGTAGGCCTCAAATCCATAATTAAGTTTTTCTCGCAGCCGTTCCTCTTAAGCTCGAACTTAATCGGAGATGTAAAATATTAACTTGCATATTTACAAAACATAAAGTATTATATGCAACCATGATTCCAGCTTTATGAACTGAAAACCATCAGATTATTATATTTTTTATGATAAAATATCCGATCAAATTTTTTACTACATCCACTGTCTGTGAGGAAAAACAAAAAAAAAGTTTTTTAAATTGTCATAATATTGTTTTATTGTCTCTGTTATGATTAAGGGCCAAATGATCATGAGTTTACCAGTCTTTACGTCTTCGTAAATAATTAAGTTTCCGAAGAAGATAATATTAACACATCCCAAATGAACCACGAAACCGAAAAGACAAGAGAAATTTAAAAGATTTCGGTCGCATCTGGGACACAAACCCAGGAACTCTACCTATCCGGGGTAACCGCTTAACCAACTAAGCTAATGAGACCAGTTCAATTTACACCATTTACACCGATACCATACTTCAAGTTCAAGACTTGTTAATATTATCCTCCATTTTTATAAATCCCATATTATTGGCTGATAACCTTATGTCCCAGATGCGACTGAAATCTTTATAATTTCTGTTGTATTTTCGGTTTCGTGGTTCATTTAGGATGTGTTAATATTATCTTCTTAAATGATTAAATATTACAATTAGGTGTACAAACTTCAATAGGTTTTAAAAAAAAAAATTGAATTAATTTTCCGTTTGAGGAGACTGATCCATTTCTCCCAATTAAACGTAGGTATAAAATATATTCAGGCCGAGTCAAACTGGGTAAGAAGTTTTATGCTTGTCGATATCCTACGTGAGGTTAACGCAATGATAAATAAAAACCTTAATAAAACGCATTAAGAAGATAGATTGCCTATCATCAAAGCGATGGATGTTTGTAATAACCGTTGTTTACGATATTTTATGCTTTTCATTAAAGCCTTTTTCCATTCTAAGAACGTAGTTCCTCGAAGGGGCCGTCAGGCCCTACTTTCTATTATTGATAAGGTATTATTAATTGGGTATTAATTGTAAAAATTGCTATTTTAAGTATTATATTTATATTAGAAAACATAAATTGAAACATACTCTTTAAAATCCATGAAATATATTTCAAAATGTCTGAAAACCAGTGAAAGCAATTTTGAACGTTTTACTTAAAATTCCAGTAGGTATTTCATTTAGATTTTAAAAGAATACAGTATGGGGATTATTGTCTTTTGAAACCTTATATCTTTTCCTAATTACCCGTACAGAATTTACGAAGAAATCATTCGTAGTATTTATTGAGTTAGCAACCGGCAAAGTGTACATTTTAGGGAGCCGACCGTTAAGTGGCCGTTTTAAAATAGTACAAACTACGTACATTAGGTATTATGAATTCATCACTAACATTGACACAAAGCTCTTTTAAAATTTGTTAATGAATCCGATTAGAGAAAAGCTTCATTTTACAAATGTGGTTTTTAGCCAGGATGGTACTGGGTGTAAAAAAAAATATTAATCAAACTAGCCTTTTCAAACAAACGATCTTATTTTAATAATGAAAAGGGTTAGTGTGCCGGCTCTTTTTTTAATTGCTGTTAAACCGCCGTCGACCGTTTTTAAAATTACTGATTGCAGAGCGAAATATAGGTCCTGAAATTTCCCCCGTCCTCTTGAGACAATTCAATTGAGATGTACTTTGAGATGAAATAAACGAGTAGGTAAATACATTTCAAAATTCTACGCTCCTTAAACTGTTTCAGGCGATATTTTATTGGATTTAACAATATTTTTAAAGTACCTAAATAAATAAATAAAGTAAAAACTTGCTGGAGTAAAACATGCTAGCTAAACATATTATTTTGAAACAGAGTATTAATATGATCATATTTATAAAATTGTGTTTATATTCCTATAATATAAGATATCACTTGGTAAATAATAACAAAGAAATAAGGGAAATATAAGATAAAGCATAATATGAGACGAAGAAACAAAAAAAAAATTAATATAAAAAAACATGTCAAGACATTCTAATAACGCCATAACGTATAGTAAACATAAAATATAATGTAAAATACACAGAGAAAACAAAGTTACAGTTTCTTCAACGGATGTGTAATTATTTTGTTTACATCACTATTTAATATATAAATATCAACATGTTTCGATAATAATTTTTGTTTATGTTTGTAATTTGTCTATTCTTACATTATTATTATCATTCGTCTAAAATTGTAATTATTTTTTAGTATACTGTGTATCCTGATGAAGAAACGCTTCGCTTTCGAAACATGTTGATATTTATATATCAAACAGTGGCGTAAACACAATACAATTTATTAATTTCATTACAAGTTACAGTATTACTAATGAGACCATTATTTTCCATGGGGTGACAGAAGATGGCATTTTTTTTAAACTACATTGAATTTAAATTACAAAGTTGTTAAATTTGTTGAGCTTTTCCTAAAGTTTGAAGAGTACCTCAGAAGGGAGGCAAATCTGTATATTTGGCCTTTGGCTAACCTCGTCTAAGCGCTGCAATAGGGAGGGAGTCCAAATAATGTTTTCGGTGTTTTATTTCAGTGCACTTGTAAATTCTTGTAATAAATTCTAAGATGTATTTGAACAATAGTTAAAAGTATACATATTAAATTATTATGTTAAACAGGTATACATATTCACGCAGAAAGTCATCAAGGTAGGTACCTAATGATGTTTTCAGCCACAGAATGGATGATAGATAGAAGTGCTTTCCATACATGTGATAACATACATTTAAAAACCATACATACACTATATGATAAGCAATCCATTAGCTGCGAGAGGGCAATTTTCGAGATTTGCCTTCCAGACGACATTGAAAAAGAAATAAGTCTAGGCGTATTTAAAAAGAAGTTGTTCATTCTAACGTTAAATGAACAAAATAATGAAAGTGTTTTAATATTTTGAATGTTGAGGTAGCCATTCTTGCAAAGTTAGTGAAAATGTAATTTCTTTTTTGTTAATTACATATACATTAAAAAAAGCTGTAGCCACTGACTTAATACCTTTCGGTTCTAGCCCCGAGAGTATCAATGAAAATACACTATTTAGCACGCGCTTTTACGCTGCCGGTCGTATATTGCCATTCCATGAAAATGAAAATTTCATAACGATGATCAAACCAATATCGGTATTTGAAATTGAAGAAAATAATGGTCACACTTTTAGATTACGAAACACGCCCATATTGCGTTTCTTGTATTCTTCTTTATTCTATGATTTCAGTATTGCAAAAGTCATAAAATGTTCACCAATGACGTGATTCTTGCAAACACCAGTATTAATTTTTTTTTTGACGATTTGTTTGTCTCTCACAAATGTTTTTTTTTCTTTATGAGATATGCGATAGTAAAATATATGGTTAAACAATGTACCTGACATTTATAAAAATTCAATTTTTCAATTTTAAGGTGCTTCAAAAAAACATTTTCTTTTTGATTTTTAAATAGACGATTTTGTAAAATCAAAAACTTTGAGAAGAGTCCGACTGATCCATTTATCAACGATTTAATTATTTCGTGCCGCAATTAAGAAATTTAATTATGGCTACCCTTAATTTTCAAGCGACCGCCACTCCATAATCCAAAACACTGGATTTTTCATTGTTAAGGCGGGAGCTAGTAACAAGATTACGAAATTGTTTTCTGCTTGTCTTAATATTTGTTTAGACAAATCCGGTTAAAATGAGAAATCACGTGATTGCAAGAAGAGAGGCAGTTGAAGGATAAAAAATCTGTCTGAATTGATAACGCTTTCCTTGCAACAGCTATTTGCATTTTTTTAAGAATTTGCACTTGATGAGGCAGAGCGTAAGCTTTTGGCTCTCGACTGAGCTTGATTAACATTATGTATAAAAATAGAATTTATGTCTAAGAAATTAATAACCAACACATTCTACTAAGACTCTGATAAAAGCTCTTGTACTCTCCTGATTAGACTACTGCAACCTTTAGTATGCTGGTGTGCTTAATGTACATTTGAGCAGACTGCAGAGTGTTCAACACAGCAGCTCGTCTAGTATGCGGTGCCATCAAATACTATTACAGCACTCTTCTTCTACGTGATTGCCTGCACTGGCACAGTCACAGAAAGAGTTCAGTTTAAAATTTATCTTACGGTATACTCGTATAAAGCACTGAAAGTCATACTCGAATGATCTCTGCGTGAAGAACAATGGAACTGACAGGTTGAACCCTCTCGTACGAATGCTGCGAAATTTGGCGACAGAGCTTTCAACGTACTGTGTGCACATTCTTGAAATGACCTTCCATTGGGTTTGAGGTGAGAAAGCAATTTCGAAAACTTTAAGGAAATTTTAAAAACTTTCCTTTTAAAAGGGGCTAACTTTAACAAGAAAATGTAAGGCGCCCTTGAGGTGATGTTAGTCACTTAACGGCGTAATAGAAAAATTATACATTTTATTATAACACATTGCCCAACAATTCATTGAAATAATTTTTTTAAACGAATAAGCAAATAAACAGTAGAACGAAGAAAGTGTATTTTTTTAGCAGAATCTCAAACGAGGTAGCTAGTGTCCAACAATTAGAAGATGTTTATAAACAAACTGTTGAAATGGCTTGTAAAGGGTATGTTTTAATACGATTTTAAAACAATTATGTAGATTCAGATTTGAGGTTATTCTTGACATTCGAATCTTATAAACCTTCCTCTTACTCATTTCCTACCCCTCCCTACTCCATACAGCCTCACATCATACCCCGATCGATGAAACTATCGTCCCACTGGATTTTTATTGAATGTTTACATTGATCCAAAAAAGACGAAAAAATCACAACGTGACTCAGAGCTTGAAAATTAAACACCCCAAGTTATTTCAGTCTAAAGTTTCACACCCCTTCCATATTAAATAGCCTTAAATTTTTACAGTGGTTAGAATCAATATACTTTAACATGATATAATCTAGATTCATTCAGATAATTATAGCGTTCTTGTTTACATATTTATCCAGAGCAAATCGTAAACTTTATTTCACAATGGAAACCACCGTGGTAACAGATATCCTCCATTCTGTAGTGTAGATTTTCAACAGCCGCATTTCCCAGCATCCAGCACAATGGACCACGGACTTATCTCCGCGGCCATCTACCAATATTCCAACTGAACGGGGCTTAAACTCCGAGGCGTGGTCCAAAATAGAGAGGAAGTATTATTATTTTCTCGTCTACATGGCACTTTCAATCGAAGTGAGATAACAGCATTATTTATATGTACATTCTGTAGGCGTAGGACGAAATCTGTTTATAGTTCTGGTCATTGTAATATGATATTAAATCGCCGTCATTAATACAAAAGAATTTAACATGGTATGTCCAAGCACACGTTCCCTCATAGCAAGGCTAGATAGAATCCCTAAAATTGTAAAAATGTAAACGTTTATTACATCCAATTTTATTAAAATAAATGTTAAAATTATGACGTCTTGAAATCATGAATTTCATCAATTTTACACTGAACTATTTCACGTACATAATGATAATAATATTTATTTATTTGAAACCCAAATTATTTAACTAAAAAATGTAAGAAAACTTTGACTGACCAACTAGGAAAATAAAAACCTTTTTTTAAAACAGACAAATTGAAAAGTTTAGTTCATATTAGGGATCATTATACATAGGATTCACTCAGAACGTATAAATCCGCGTCGCCTTTGGAACTCGGTTAAGACAGTTGTTGCCGATGTTCGTGCAGAAAATACAACTGACATCGCTCCGGATATCTTTTCCAAGTTTTTTCTCGAAAAAATTGAGTCCATACGCGCGCTAACAATCGCCGCCCCACCGCCATCTTTTACAAAAAATAATGGTGGAACCTTATCTGCCTTCAAATCTACAACCCTCGAAGAAGTGAGGAAGTTAATACTCGCTTCACCGAACAAACAGTGCGCACTCGATCCTATACCAACATGGTTACTAAAGAAGTGTTGCAACGAATTAGCTCCATTCCTAGTTCAACTCTTTAATAAGTCATTTAACATTGGTGATTTTCCAAAATCACTAAAAGCAGCTGTCGTAACTCCATTATTAAAAAAACCGCAATTGGACGCTGAAGATCTTTCAAATTATCGACCCGTTTCAAATCTTCCATTTATATCTAAAATCTTAGAAAAAATTACTGCTGTACAAATAATAAGTCACTTAAATTTAAATAAATTGTTAACTAAATATCAATCTGCATACAGAAGGTTCCACTCAACGGAAACTGGATTACTACGCGTTTTGTCGGATATAACTCTGGCCATAGAGTCGGGTAAGCTGGCACTTCTTTCAGTCTTAGACATGAGTGCCGCTTTTGATACGATTGACCACGATTTTCTTATCACACGTTTAGAAGAATCCTTTGGTTTAAACTGTGGCGTTAAGAATTGGCTGACATCGTATTTAACCAATCGTTTACAAGCAGTGAAGATGGGGCAAAACCAATCAAAATATGCAACCCTTTCATCTGGAGTACCCCAGGGGTCCGTTCTGGGCCCTCTGCTGTTCATCATTTTCACAAATGATGTAGCTAAAATAATAGAATCGTTTGGTCTTCAATCCCACTGCTATGCTGACGACCAGCAAGTTTATTTCTACTGCTTACCAGAAGAAATAGACAGACTAAAAACTCGCATAGCTGAGTGTCTAGAAGCAATAACTCGCTGGATGACCTCAAATAGATTGAAGCTGAATCCGTCAAAAACTGAGTTTCTCTGGACCGCCACAAGCAGACGTCAGCATATTATTGATAACTCCCCAATAAATATTTCAGGAAGTGACATTACTCTGAAGACGTGTGTTAAATTACTCGGTGTCAATCTGGATGCAGACTTTTCCCTTAAAAGTCAAGTAAACAGAACTGTAAGTACAGGGTTCTTTCAATTAAGGCAAATAAAAGCAGTACGGAGAAACCTGCCAAGAGGCAACTAAACTGCTTGTCAATTCGTACGTTGTGTCACGTCTAGATTATTGCAACGGAATATATGCGAGTCTCCCCAAATACCAAATTAACAAATTGCAATCAGTATTCAACGCTGCAGCAAGACTTATCACCGGCGTATCTAAATATTCTCACATTTCAGAGCATCTCAAAAATCTCCACTGGCTCAAATGTCCTGAAAGAATCCAGTTCAAGCTCTGCTGGATGGTATTTAAGTCACTTAACGGAATGGCTCCGGCTTACTTATCAGAACTGTGTATTCCCGAAAATACCAACTCACGGCAGTCCACCCTTAGGTCAGCAGCGTCATCAGCTATCGGCAGGTTGAAGGAACCAAAGCGCACACCTAATACTAAGTTCGGTGATCGTGCTTTCGGAGTGTCAGGACCTAAAGCCTGGAATGAACTGCCGCATGACTTAAGAATTATCAAAGACTCAACAGAATTCAGAAGTAAACTTAAAACACATCTTTTCAGACAATCGTATCCATAAATTCACCTGTAAATTGCTTAGCTAGGCTGGCCGGTTAGTACTTACCTAAAGTCATTAAATAAAATAAAATAATTAAAAATTCACGCATCGGTGCGCAAATGCGTCCACAGCCCGCAACACTGTAAACATCCAAAGTGTAAAATAAAAAAATAAAAAATAAATAAATAAAAACGTTAATATTTATTAAAAGCTTCTTACGCCGAGTAAAGTAATTTTATAGATATTTTCGAGTCCTAAAATTCATTTTATGAATACTTTTCAGTCCTAAAAATTAATACCAATAATTCAATAAATACCAACTCTTCTTGTGCCACCGATCATCTAATAAATGTAACATCAATAGAAAAGGAGAAACAAATAACCATGTAAAACTATCATCTCTATAATTAAATTAAATTTTTCTAAAACTGTGTTCATCTGAAGCGACCTGCCAGGTAAGTATGTTTTTCTGTATCTGTCTGTACATAATTAGTTAAGAAATATTTGTACAGCGCCCTTGAGGTGATTTTTCACAAAAACGGCGCTATACAAGTCATCCAACTATTATTATTATATATAGAAATAAAAATACGATAGTGTTAACGTACTACGATAATATATACATATATAGTAGAAATAATATAGTATAAAGAGATGAGAAAAAGCTATAGACAAATCAGGGCATTAAGTATTACTTTGTAATCACCACTTTATCAATATATACTGGTACATATCAATATGCTTCGAAATCGAAACTTTCCTCATAAGGACATACAAAATAATAAAAAATAATAATGTCAAGTATAGACAAATTATAAACATAAACAATTTATTTTTTGGAATAGATTTATGAACTTGTGAAATCTTGCTTGTCCTTTTGGTGCCATTATTGACTTGACAGTGAAAGTAATGCCTATTACTATCTCTAAACAAAGAAACTTTCAGTTGGAAATTTTATTTCATTCCGAACATTTATTTAAAAAAAATCTAATTATATTTTCCATTTTGAAAATGTTCTACACAAACATACCTTCTTTTGAATACGTAATCTGTGGCTAACCTGATTTGTATATCTGTGGGCTAACATCAACACAACATGGCGGGCTCAATGTTTTTCATACTATTTTTAAAACGTTTTATCAACATTTTTATATATTGGATTTCATTCAAACTACTCTCTTTAAAGCTTTCAGGCACTAATAAGAACAAACTGTGCTATTTTCAGCAAAACGGGTAGAGTAATTTTTGAGAAAATCTAGGACAGACAGACAGGCAAATATGGATTTTTATATATTAAGTTAATGCAGGCAGTGTAAGAGAGACAGATCGCTGTATTTCATTAGCTTTATTCAAAACTTACATGGAAAGCATTTCTAGTGTATTATTTATTACGTTTGAAGCGATTTACGTTTTACGATTATTTATTACATTTGATTTATTACGTTCTTGTCTTCGTGCAAGTATATTTTGTTTCCTACCTGAATGCACAAATTGTGAGTTGAATTGGCTTTTAAGAATTAATAAGGATGGGACAGATGACTGGTTTTCTTGTCCTTGTTTAATCAACTATTGGAATTCCTTGAACTATTGTATTATTGACAAAATGATAGGAACTGGGTTGAATAATTTATCAGGAACAAATTTACCAACATGGCTTTAAATATTGAAAGAACCTTTCACCAAATAAATGCAAGGTTGTTGGCATTGCAGCAATGTATCATATACACTGAATACAAAATTAATTGATGGGTGATCTGTACCAAATTCAAATTAAACTGTTTTTCTAGGGTCCAGGCAAATGACCAACGAAAATGATTATTTTGAAAGAATTACGATATTCGAATGTAATTTTTTTTCTAAAGCAAGGAAAAATTGAGATTACTTCAGGCACCATGCATTTCTATCCTTTTAACAAAGAATTTCCATAGTACCCATATAAAAAAAGGTAATCTAATCACGTTTCAAAAGGTTGGTATTTTTTTTTTAATTTATTGATTTTATGGGAAGTAGAAATGATGGCTGATAAATGACCGTCAGAAACAATCATACATCATTAAATGAGTTAAAAAGGAAATACGGAACTATAAAAAAATATGTATATACGAGTGCGAGTTCCAGCTGCTCTCAACTGTCTGAATCCAGTGAGACTTTGGCATCCCCAATTGAGGTTTGTTGTAAGTCTGAAGGTAGTGAATATGGAAAGTGATGTGGAAGAGGAAGGTGGAAATATGCCTGGCTATACAGATCTGGTCACTAAACACGGCTAAAGCCATTTCGAGCAAGGTTTCGATTTTGAATTGTGGTTTTTCACCAGGGGGACACTGAAAGCATCTACCACTCTGAAACATTCCGTAAATATACGATTTATTAATTTTAAAGAATAAATTGTGAAATAATACAAATTACTACAACAAAATTTTCGTAGAAAGCAATTACTTTGTGGTTTGACACATGTATTTAATACAAACAGCCGGTTGGTGATAATTTAAAAATCAATTAATGATTTAAAACAAAGTGTTTGTTTTATTTAACCATCAAATTTACAAGCGCATGCCCGTGATTTTAACCCGAGAACTCCGGAATCATGGTCACGGATCGTAACAACTGAACCACGGAGCCGTTAAACTTGTCCACAATGAATTGGCAGACGACCCTAAGAGACCTTACATCGTCAAAATAGAGACATTTGAAGGAGACCAAAGCTTGACCTATGAAGCAGAATAATAATAAATGTTAGCTTTTCCAAGTGCTTTTTGGCAAATAATAATTTGAGTATATCCATAAAATATTTTTGAAAAAACAGCTTATACTGATTTTTTGAAAAATTATTTATTTGTTCAGATGTATTTATAACTTAATGATAAAAAAAAATATGTTTATAATCATTGTAACTTGTTTGTGTGAATGTATGTATCAAAAAATGAATAAATAAATAAAAATTATCGACTTACCCTCTTCGTCGCTTCCCACCATGGAGTATCTGTCGTAACCACTGAGGTTTCTATGGTGACCAAGTCCAAAATCATCTTTGGTCCACTGCAGCACTCCAGATTTATTGATCACCCGGCAGGGCAGTGTCACTCTCGATCCGACTATGGCGGTCTGTGGAAGAAAACGTACATTAATTATTTCAGTAATGGATTAATTATTATTATATAATAAATGAAAATACGTTTGTTTAAATAATTGTTTTTAATATTTAATATATTTTGTAATAACAAAATAACTTTTAATCAATTATTTTTATAAACAATAATTATTCGCCTGAAACACTCATCCAAATTGAAAAAACCTTCCGAGCAAAGATAAATGTCGCCGACAGGACACGAACCTGCACCCTTCTGATGTCCGGTCAGATGCTCTACCGTTGAGCTACGTCGGCTTATCGCAAACCCGCCAAGTTAATCAATATGTACTAGTATATAATAATTATTGTTTATAAAAATAATTGTTACCCTTTGCGCTATGCACAAAAATCTTGTCTTAAGTTTTTAAGAACTTTACTTTATCAATTAATAACTTTTAATCGTTTAATTAAATAATGTTTCCGTTTGTGGTATAGAAAAAGTATTTGACAAA
The DNA here is from genome assembly GCA_022606495.2 of Halesus radiatus. NCBI lineage: Eukaryota > Metazoa > Arthropoda > Insecta > Trichoptera > Limnephilidae > Halesus > Halesus radiatus. Next base: position 105,014 of record JAHDVE020004464.1, on the reverse strand, counting down.
TGCAATTATTTTAGAAAATAGTTTTGGAAGAACTTTTTTTGATTCAGTACATACTTATTCTAGTGCCATCCTATCGGTGGTTTGCTATTATCGGGATAACTTCCGCCTGTCAGGCTTCAGTTGAATTGCACTCATATATTCACATCGATTTTGCAGTTATGACCCCGAATGCAAGTAAGAGCAAAGGCTTAATTGTGGCGCAGGTACTCAAAGATGGTGCCTTGAAGTATTTTACCCATTTACGATAAGTAATATACAAGGCAGTCTTTCGTACGTATGTACTCAAAACTAACCTTTCAAACCCTTGGCAATCTTCGGCAGCATGGCAAATAATATGGTGTTATCTTGACCGTCGGTAAAACCGCGATTATACGAGGCAATAACGGTCTTTATTAACCGTTGCCGGGAATAACGCTCTTTGCTATCCGCTGCCGACGATATTTATTCTTTAATCCTTAAAGGGCTGTTAAAGTTTACTGCGCGGTTACCGGTGTAATTATTACCCGCGGTTACCTTTATTATTCTGAACGTTTACCGGAGGTGGAAAAAATATAGAGAAAACAAAATGTCTTAGTGTATTGTAACAAAATAAATATTAATTCAAACTTCATTACCATAAAATGATTTTATTTCAAAATTTAATTTTAATTTTGTATTAATTTATCTCGTTAAAACATAATACATGAAGGATATTTCGATGTATGTCCAGTGGGAAATTCCTGTGTCGAGGCAGAAGTAGGGTACATAAATTATTAAGTAAGGTTAAATAATACAGTAATGATTTTTTTAAGTTTACGGAAGGTTTAAAAAAGAAATAACGTAAATTCAATCCTATGAAAGTAAATAACAATAAAAATGGGTAAAGAAAACAAACGTTGAATTAAGATAAAGCGTTTAGAAACAAAACTAGTTATGGTCATATTATGAGATATTTATATGCAAAGTGCCCCAAGAGGTATTTTTTTTTTGGCAATTTATGTAAATTTGGCATTTCTATTTGATGTATTAGTTTTTTTATAAATATACAGAAAAGTTTAATATGGTGTATTGAACATTTGTTGTTTGTTTTGACATTGATAAGTTAATGGTTAAAAACGAAGTGTATAATTTTTTGGAATAACTAATTAAAGCTTATAGATCTCGTTGCAATATTAAATCTTTGAGGATAATATTAACACATCTCAAATGAAATATGAAATTGAAAGAAAAGGGTAACGGTCGCATCTGGGACTAGAATCCAGAACCTCTCTGTCTATCCGGGATCAGCGCTTTAGTAGAATTATTTTCCCTAAAACCTCCTGTAAAGACTTCATTAAAAAAAAAACAATTTTCAAGTATTTTCAGGCATTTTCTACCTCAGCTTTTTAAAGCTCCCAGTACAAAATTAGTCAACATTCGCCATTTTTCCAGGTATTTTATTCTGTCATTTAAAATATATGTTGAAAGGCTACATTTATACTGTCTTACATTTAACCATTTGTTTATCACTATAGTTAAGGGTTCTGTAACCAGGCGAATACACATCCATGTGTTTAAGTAGGGTGGTTTCTTTAATTGCGTTTAGATTACAATACTGGGCGTATTTGAATTAATTTAAGTAAGTAATTATTAGAATTATTCAGAAGATGTAATTTGCCGCGGTTATTATTGTCTTTAATTATACCCAAGTGTATATAATTGATATAATTACGGAGGTAGATTGTAATTAGTTTTATGGAAATATTATACAAATCTCAGTACAACTGATTTGATTTTAAATGTTATATTTCTTACGTAGGGTGTTAGGGGATATACCTGAAAAACTTTGAGCAGTAATTTCTCAGCTTATTTGGAGTAAAAACTATAGATGGTATTTCGGTTTCCGATGATATTTATTGTTTTTCAAAATTCAAAATCCTTCAAAACATAGCTTAGTAGCACAGCCTTACCCACCGTCCCGACCCTTTACCAACTGTATTTTATCTACTGATTTATTTATGTTATTGGGTAAAATAAAAATAAAATAATCGAAGGCCAAAATACCGTCCACATTTTTTAGTTCAAATAAGCTCAAGGTTAAGGTCAGTCATGCCCCTTAACATCCTTTCTTAGATATTTTTTCTTAGAGTCCGTTTCACCCTGCTACGTGCATTTTCTAACGAGTACAAAATTTATTTATTTAATCATTGTAGAAAATAATATTAACATAACCTAAATGAAATATGAAAACAGAAAAAAAGACAGAAAATAAAAAGATTTCAGTCGCATCTGGGACACGAACACGTGTCCTCTGCCTATCCGGGGCAACGGCTTAAAACTTTTTATTTTCTGTCATTTTTTCTGTTTTCATATTTCATTTAGGTTATGTTAATATTATTTTCTACAATGATTACATATTAAAATGAGGTTTTTAAATCTCAATAAAAAATAATTAATAATTAAGAATTGAATATACTTATTTATTTATATTTTATAAAACTTCAGCATAATATATTTATCTAGGTCGAATATTATTTTTTTTTATTATCTTTTTTGAACAAGTTTAAAAATAATGGTATCCTCATTTCGATTTCCCGTGCGGAGAATACCATTTACAAAAATTGAAATTAGTTAATTTAATATGATGAAGCTGTGAAATTAGTGGTTGTAAGGTAGGGTATTGTAAGTGCAGTTGAGTGGATTTTGTGTTATTTTGTATTTGGTGTTAATATATTTTCTATTTCAGATCTTCCTATGCAACGTATCCAGCATTTTATTTGATTTTTAAATGAATTAATGTTATTATTATTTTTGAAGGAGAGTGAGATTTTGTAGCATGATATAAGAAGCTTGTATATCCAAATGTTGTGTTTATGGTTGCTTGTCGGATGTGTTCTTGACTCTAAAATCTAGTGTTTCTAATGGGTGTTTGTTGTTATTTTTTTTGTATTTATGAATGTAAAGTATTATTGTCTTAGAGCTCTTTTTAAAATATTATTTTTATGATAGCTGTTTATGTTATAATGATTAAATTAAGAATATTACTCAAATTATTGTTAATAACGTATTAAAGTCTATACATCCAATTGTAATATTTAATCATTGGAGAAGATAATATTAACATATCCTAAATGAAACACGAAACCAAAAAAAAACACAGAAACTAAAAAGGTATCAGTCGCATCTGGAACTCGAATCCAGGACTTCTGTCTCACCGGTAAAACCGCTTTACCGAATTAGCTAATGAGACTAGTTCAATTTACGCCATCTTCATCGATATCCTACCTCAAATTCAAGACTTGTATTTTTTAAATCTTTCAAATTAATCTCAAATGAAATATGAAACGAAAAGATACAGAAAACAAAAGGATAACGGTCGCATCTGCGAATCGAACCCTCAACTTCTCGGTCCATCCGGGACTAGCGCTTTATCGAACTGACCTAATACCACCTAATTGGTTTCCGTTATTTTTATCGATATCGTACTTGAATTTAAGAACTGTTAATATCATCATCAATTAATTCCCATTTTTTGGTTGCTGTCTTTATTTATTGATTGCAAGATTTTACCCAAATTTATTTAAAATAAAGATAATAGTAACATTGTAAATGTTGACATTTTAACATCTAGTCAATCATTTTTTTTCTTGATTTTAGGTGAGATGCCTCAGTCCCTCTGGTCAGATGACTTGGGAGCAGAACTATTGTGCGGTATTCACATAAAAGGGGTGCCATAACCCGACTAGCTGCGAAAAACTGCGTGCTTATGTGGTGTGAAAATTTTGTTTTACCATCACAGTAACAATATTGTAAATGATGATATTACCATGAAACCTGGTTGCCTTAAACGTTCCCCGTACAAACAGACCCGTCTAATCAATCATTTGTTTTCTTGACTTTAGGCGGAGATGTCATACTTTGTGGGCGGATTTAGTAGATTATTAAAAGTTATTCTCCCATTTGGAAGGCTGAAACACGGCGGAATTAAAGCCACGAAAACGCAATTTAAAGATTACAAACTTCTAACATAATTCATTTCTTTTGCGACATTCATTTGTCTGACGGGTTTTCGGGCACATTTTTCTAAGTTTTTTGTAGAGTAAATACTAAACTGATGAATTCGAAGTTGGTCTTTTAGGTTTTTTATGCCGAATGTATCCATGACTGAGTTGTATCGTTAATAGCGTTAGCGGCTAGGTCGCAATGACTTTATTAAAACTTTCTGCTAAAAAAAATGCCAATACAAAATAGCCTGCAAAGTAACAGGTGATAGTTTAAGAGAGCAATGGAAAAGGTAGTGGATCTAATCGAAGAAAGTTTTTCCTAACTTGTAAAGATAAAACTATTTATAGATTCTGTATAAAGTAGTATAAATGAAAAATGATGTCTATTAAAAATTGTTTAATTTATTGCATCGTGAATTGCATTGTAGATATTAGTATTATACTAGGAATATTACGAAAAAAACTATAAAAAATATATATGAAGGTGAAACTAAACGTGATTACAGATGGCGCTCATTAAAAGATTTCATAAATAAAAACAAATTTAGCACTTAATGCTTTTAAATATTGAGATGAATTGTTTGTTGTACATATGGATTAAGTCTAAGAACTTATAAAAATGTGTATACAATTTTTACGATAATGTATTGATTTTTTATAAGTTTCATGAAGTACTTGAGCTTTAAATCCAAAGTAATAATTTATTCCGTTGTATATTCCATGTTTACACCTACCAACAAAAAAATAATTTCAATATTTATAAGCATTACGTGCATTAGCATTTTTTGTTAACTATTGTAATTAGCGACATGTAGTATGTATATCCTTAAATTGATCGGAGTAATGTCGAATCCGGGCGACCAAGTATCTAATGTGACGGCTTCCTTACAGGAAAAAGATGGATATTGAATCGTGTTTGAAGGTGACAAGAAGAAGAGGTATAGAAAGGGTCGCATTCAGTAATAGAACCCAAGTAGCTGACGATGAATGTTGATTACAAATAATGGTTTGAAGAAACACAATCTTTAGTGTAAAATTTAAAAGATAAGGTAAAGAAGGATTACTCACTTGGTCTTGAGGTTCCATCGCGAACTTTTGATGGACGCTATACCCATCTCCAAACTGAGCCGTCACCCCACGGGGTGCCCCCAGCAACACGGCAAAGGTGGTGAGTATCACGAGTAGGTTGGCACGTGAACTGGGCAGTATTCGCAAGAGCAGAAACATGGATAGCTTCTTCCTGTCCGAAATGCTCGTGCTCCTAACCATGTTCGGCGAATTTTTCGCGGCGTAGAAATTCCCACTGCGGCGGCACGGCTCGCAAACATCCGGCGAAGCGTCCGCTTCCGTTTTTCGTAGCGAACCGGATGTCCGGTCCGCCATCTTTGACGCCATTGCTGTCACCCGCTTCTGGCACGTGTCTCGGGTGTCATCGGCGGCGGGGAGAAGTAACGGGAGCTGCGGGCATCGCGAGGATCCCTTCAAATTTTCAATTCAGATTCAGTATTAGATCGAGCCCTTTTTTCGTTTAACAATAAACGGCTAATGACGCATTTTACGCCCAGGTCGGTAATTGTTTCTTTTTGTCCCTCTGGCGGCAGGATATCGGCTGCTGGTGAATCTGGAACGATAGGAAAAAATAAAGTGTTATTTTTTGCTGAATAAATGTCGCGGAACAATGGGCCATGAAAGTTTTACAATTTTGGGGTGGCCAAACGTTCCGCTTTTACAATCGCTTTTTTCAGTTTTTTTACGGTGTTTTCAAAGGAATATTAAGTAGTAGGGGAACAGATAATAAGTGCTGCAGACTGAATCAATTCAACAATTAATTGATCAGCGGCACAAACAAAATTGCTAAAACTTTTTCCATACTGTTTAAGCTTTATCAGTTTGGCTAATAAAATAAAATAACGCTTATTAGAAGATAGTACTATTTTATAATTTTCAATTAATTTTTTAAAGGTTTTGTATTAATATTCAATATTTAAACTGTCCATCTATAGAACGAGCTATATTCTAAAAATATTCTTATTGATACATGCGCTAAAAGAGATGATCTTCCATAGCATACTAGCCGATGTGTACCTGGCCTTGCTCGGGATATTTCACTTGTCATTAGGGTGCCATAGTTGATTTGACAGCGAAAGTAACTATCTCCAAATAAAGAAACTTTCATTTCAATATTTTATTTTATTCTAAACGTTTATTTTTTCAAAATATATCTAAATCTACTCGTGTTTTCCATTTTGAAAATATTCTACCCAAAAAAACCTTCTTTCGAATATGTAATCTGTGGCTAACCAGAGTGTTATATCTTTTTGCTTACCTACATAAAACATGACGGGTTCAATGTTTTTCATGCTAATTTTAAAACGTTATAGCAACAGCCATTTCATCCAAACTACTCCCTAAACCTTTCCGGCACTAATAAGAACAAAATGTGCAGCTAAACCGGTCGGTTAATTTTTAAGAAAATCGATGGCAAACAAACAAACAAACTTATATTGATTTATATATATATATATATATAATAATCATGATTGTAATCATATATATTGTAATCATATATATATTACAATCATGATATGAAAAGTAAGTAGTTTAAACCGCATTATGAAACCCGTACGAGACTTTTTACTATTTGGCTAGATAAATCACATATAAAAGGTAATATTTTGGGGTCTTCCATGAAATTTGGTGCTAAGAGTTGGTGTTTTATAAATATTTATGATTCTAGAAACATTCGCCGCCCTCAGTTCACCGCGGAAAATTCACCACATGCAAACAGATTTTTCCTGGTTTGAAATGTGTACGGTGAATTGTGGGCCGTGAGTGTTTCGGATCTCAATATTTGTAGTCACTTTAATTATATTTTCATCAAAGAAATCACCTGTATTAAAAATACCTTAAAAATATATTTTAAATACCTAAAGCTATCTCTAAAATAAATTAAATTTATCTTTAAAATTGTCGTTAAAAAACTTAATTTTTAAAATACCTTTAAATGATCTTGAATATTCCATTAAATTATCTTTAAAAACCCTTCAAATCATCTATAAAATACCTTAGAATGTAACTAACTAACTAACTAACCATCACACCGTTTCCACTAAAAGGTAAGCACATAGGACGTACTACCAAATTACTCGGTCTGGGCTAACACTTCTTGCTTCATCCACTTCTGTTATTCTGACTTCTGACATGGGCCGAAATTATTCAACTGATTGTGCCACGTCTTATTCGGCGTCCCCGGCTTATTCTTCCATTCACATTAGTGTAATATATTCTCCTCAACTTCCCTTATTCATTCGCTCTACATGCAGAAAATATCTAAAAGTCCCATTCTTAATCTTACTCAGTTCGCTTACATCAGCCTTGCATTCTTTACCTCAACACTTTTTCCTGACATGTAAAACTAATTACTTGAACCTTCTTTTATTACCAATCGATTAACTTGCTAAATTAAGATATCATTCTCAGAAAGAAGGAAAATATTTCAAAATAAATTCTCTAATAAATATCCATTTTGGCCGCCATAATGTTTTGTGAACGGGCGGCCATTAGACAAAGGGTTCAAGTAGACGAGATAACCCCGTCCCTGGAGACGCATAAATAACCAACTAGAAAAGGAGGAAAAGGAAAATGGTGCTACCCCCGCGCGCCCCTGGAACAAATTATTTAAATGACCCGAGAAACCTTATTCTCAATTTTTCAGATTGTTATAATTTAATGCATAAAAGTTATGGTACCTACTTCCACATCCACATAAAAAGGTGAACCTTTTTCCAAGTCTACTATTTTAAAAAACTAAATAAGTAAACAGTGTACAATAGCCTCAACTGTCCGCAGCCAGTGGGACTGTAGCATCTCTAATTGGGGAACGTTGCGAGAATTAAGGGGGTGGGAAGGGGAGGAGATGAGCTAGAGGAAGGTTGGGATAAAAATATGTTATTTTACCATATGGGACGTGTGGGATAACGCCAACTTTCCCACGCTCTGGAATGAAAAACTTATTATTTACGACCTAAGAAAAGGTAGCAGTAAAAAGAAAACATTTTACACGAACATGTGTTCAGTCTAGAGGAAGTAAGTTCATTATACCCCTCTCCTCCGGGATAAACTGCCACAAGATTTAAGATTGATTAAAGACTCGACAGAATTCAGGGCGAAGCTTAAAACTCATCTCTTCGGAAAGTCATATCCATGAATGGTGCAGTTGCATACCCGATTTATATAGCGAAACTAGCCGTTACTACCTTCCTAAAGTAATTTACTTTAAAATTTCAAACATTTCATAGTCCACAACAATGTAAATAACTATAAGTATTCGTATATATCAATAATTTTTATCTATAATTTCAGTTAGGCCCGAGTTGATTTTATTGCTTTCGTCGGTCATTTATACGAGTAGAATCCGAAAAATAGGTTATATTTAAAATAAATTCCAGTTTATCATTTGTCCATAATTGACATAATTCATTTTTAGCATTCTGTACGAGTATATTCCTGATTAGGAAAATATCGATTTCAAAACATGTTGATATGTACATATTAATAAAGTGGTGATTACAATTTAATTTTATTTTATTTAAATGTTGTATAATAAAAATTGAAACAGGTGAAAACGTGTAGTACTTAATTACGAGAAATGATTAAATAGGGTACACCTTTTTACTGGTTCGCTTTTCGTCCTCTTTTAAAATTAATTAACTCCCCTTTCAAAATGACAATATTCGTCAACTCATTATTACTTCGTAAAATATTCACAAAATGATAAACATTTGTGTTCTTCTTTAATACCACCACGTCGCTTCTCCGCAGTCTTCTGACAGCCGGTTGTCATTTTCATAGACCCGATTTGAGCACATCATCAATTCCCTTCAAGTATAACGTCAAAACAACAAATGATTTGTTGAAAAGATAGTTTTGAATGTAAAGTTAATTTAAAACGTGATTTTAAAGTGTTTTGAAGACGCGGAATAAGTCAAAATCGTGTTCTGAATCGAGATGGTTTATTGCCTACTTCACAAAAGCTATAAATAAAGTCGCATAATAAATTAAGGAGCAGCACACAAAAATAGCACTAAACATGACTTTGCAGTTTGCTAACTCAATCAATACTACAAATGATTTATCAGAAAATTTTATACGGGTAGTTAGGAAAATATACAAAGATTCAAAAGGCAAAAAACCTTAAAGTGTAATATTTAAATCCTATGAAATACACCACGAGATGTCTGAAAGTAGGTGCATTTCGAAAACCACTGAAGGCAATTTTGAACGTTTTACCTAATAATTCATAACTATTTTATGTAGAAAATAAATGATTACAGTGTGAGAATTATTGTAATTTAAAATTACATTTTATTAATTATCCATTTAGTATTTAGAAGTAAATAATTCGCAGTATTTCTTGAGTTAACAATCTGCAGTGTCGTTAAGGGATGGTGTCATCGAATAATATCTGACCCTAATACATCCCTTAAAAACACAAGTTTTATTTATTTTTAACGTGAATTTTTCACGTGAGTCCCAAGTGCCTGCAGCCAGTGGGACTATGCCACCCCCAATTGACGTAGATTGTAAATCTGAAATGAACGGGAAGGTGATGAAGAGAGATAAGACGAAGTTTTGGAAGTATCCGACTATTCAGATCTGGTCAGCAAACACGGGTAATGCAAATTTAAGCAACGTTTAGATTTTGAATGCTGGTCTTTCAGCAGGGCGATACTAAGAGTGTCTTCCATATTCACCCACAATGCTTGGGGAATAGTTTTTGAAAGGAAACTGTCACATTATTTGTGATGACGTTTAATGATGTAGTATTTACTCTAATAATTTATCATTATGTTGAACCAGACTCCTATCTGCCTGGAGCCAGTAAAGCTATGGCATCCCTATTTGGGAAATGTTGTAGGAGTGAGTAGAGGGAAGGAAAGAATAAAGATTAGTTAAGGGGTACAAGATGGTTGAACGCACCTAGCAATTCAAATCTTGTCCTAAACACAGCAAAATTAATGGTTCCATGATAATTAAACACACGTATGATTCGGCACACTTTAAAAAACTATATTTACTCATTAAAAGTGTACGGACCGCACAAGAAAAAGAGTGTAAATATTTAGGTACCAGCACACAAGGACGACTATTGTGATTTGCGAATCCTCTTGAGAAATTCGTTTGATAGTTTCCCAATGGAGATGTTGTCGCTCCGAGCGTACTTGGCTTATAGCACCAGCCAGTATAGTCGGTCACTGAGGTAGCGAGTGGCGACGTCAGCTGTTACTGGGTCTAGAAGAGTGTTCTTGTCTGATAAGCCAGGACATGTTGTCCATTCTGCGGGTGAAGTGAAAAGAGGCACATACAGCTATGCGTATGCTTCTTATAGGGCACGCGGCGTGGCCGAACATTATATGCATGTGTTGTAAAATGTCTGCTCCGTATTGCATTTGCGGTGCAATATAGGCTCTTGGCTCGGTGTTGTGAAATACCAGCTATCGGCTTTGTTATTGCACGTGTTGTGCAATAATTTATATTTGGTTATCAGAAATATGTTTTATCTGTTTAAATGAATCCACTCAGTAGAAACGTTCGATATAAAGCGTATGCAAAAAACGCTAAGAAACCTTATCTAACATCATCTAGTTAACTATTTTTTTAACTATCTTTTTTGTATTTTTAAAGTGAGTTAAATTTTAATGTTTTTTTTCTTCATAATATTGATGAGTTTATACCACTTTTAAAAAGTGTTCTTATTCATATCTTAAGCACCTACTCTTCTTTTGTCAATAACCTTTAATGTATATAATACCAATGACAAATAGGAGTTAAACAGTAACTTAAATGTCATGCAATGTGCAGTGTTTTCTAATATATGTGTCCTGTGCATGCAGCCATCATTAGTCAAGTCATACCATCTCAGCCCGAAACATTGTAATTTAATTAAGTTTTAATCTGGAGTGCCCTACTAGGTAAGTATGTTTTCTGTATATGTACATAATAAGATAAACCCTAGCAAGCAGTATTTGTACAGCGCCCTTGAGGTGATTTTTCACAATCCGCACCGTCATCTTTATCGATATCATAACTTGATTTCTAAGAACTGTCAATATACTGTACATTCATAAACTATGCATTCTTGCTAAATACACCCAAAATATATACCCTAGAAAACAGAAGAAAAAATAACTGACTTAACTTTTGAATTAAAAAATATTTATTCCGTATTAGACTGTTGTGAAATCCCGCAACTAATCAACTTCAAAGTACCTCATCGACAAACTCGGCAAACATATTATTCCGTAACAATAATTCTTGGACTAACTGCCAAATACATGCACCCATTTCTCGTCTAAATACACTTGGAAACAAATTCACTTCTGCTATAGATATATTTAATATAAGTTTACCCATGTTTAAAAGATACCTGACTGATTGCAACGATTATAAGAGCATCGCATATGAGCTATTGTAAAATTCTATTTTTGTATTTTATTATTATCTTTTTTCACAATGTCATGCACTCATATTATATAACTAACTAACTAAACATCACGCCGTTTTCCCACAGGGGTAGGCAGAGAGGTAGGACCGCCAAACAACTCTAACAACTCTTCAACTGTGAAAAATATTGAAATTCGTAAAGAATGCAATGCTGATGTAAGCGTAATGAGTAAGATTAAGAAAGGGACGCTTAGATGGTTTGGGAATGTGGAGCGAATGAACGAAGAAAGGAGTGTAAGAAGAATGTATGACGCGAATGTGGATGGAAGAAGAAGCCGGGGACGCCCGAGGAAGACAGGGCACGATCAAGTGAATCAAATACTTGAGTCGGGCCATGTCAAAAGTCGGAATAACAGAAGAGAATGTATGAGACGTTGTATGAAAGTGAATGAAGCAAGAAGTGTATGCCAAGATCGGGTTGTTTGGCGGTCCGTCCTTTCTGCCTACCCCTGCGGGGAAACGGCGTGATGGTTAATTAGTTAGTTAACTTTTTATCACGACTATAGGATTCTACTTGAATTTATTTGTAATATTTTTATATAATGTCTCGTATACCTATCCGATTTTTATTCATTAAATATAAATTAGTTTATTAGGACTTTTTTGTCTTATTTTTTGTAAAATTTCTTTAAAGGCATTTACCGCATATTCAAAAAACGTTTACCGCTTACAACTTACAAACGTAAATTATAGACTCACCTATCAACTTTGTACTATTTCTTGTCTGAAAAACTGGGAACATTGAAAAAAAAAATACTATGGTATAACAGGTCATAACTTTTTTAATGACATTTATTAACTATACACCAATCAAATTACTAACCACTCGAGAATGTGCGTGTTGGCACTAAAAAGACAAACAGCACTATAGCCCTACGTTAACGTTATCCACTAGGCACTAGGTCCTTCAGTGTTTATGTTTGTTCGACCCATTTAGTGCGCTGTTTTAGCCTTTGTCAATATTAGCTATTGGGAGGAATATAGTTGGAGTTCATTTTGAAAACTTTTGAAATAATATTGCATACTAAAAAACTAAAGGTCATGTTTAATTTATAATGTTGATTTTTCGTTTAGACTGTTTTTAGAGACACATTAGGTGAAATAAGTTACGTATTTATAATTTGTAAAAATTTAAAATAAATGATGATCTGTGTAGATCGTACAGCTATCACGTGAAATGTTGCAGGGGTAGTGGATTGGTCCGGATGTTTAGCAGTTTTTTTTTTGAGTTTCCTCGTTTTTTTATCTCGTTTTTTCTTAAATATTGGCAATAGGAGCAGTTCTCAAAAATGATACTAAATGCCATTTCATACAATTGTAATACAATAAACAATTTTGAATTTGAAGTTGGTAACTACATTTTGGTGTTTCTGAGAGATTGGAATTTCAATTTTCGTTGCCGATTTATCTGTAAATACCATACGGGTAGTTAGGACAATGTCTAATGTTTCCAGTAAATAATACTCTTAAGGGGATCCATTTCGTAAAATTTTAACGATATCAAGCACTCCTTATGCAAGTGGCGTAGAGGTTGAAATTCCCGCTTAACACCGGTCGCATGTTTCGATTTACGCAAAAATTATTTTTTAAATTTATTTTGTAAAGTTTAGGGATAAATATTAAAAAAATTTTGGGTCATCTTCTAAAAAAACTTAATTTGCTATGATGAATAATATGATAATATCCGAAAAACGGTTCGTTAGTTTGAGATTTTGAACATAATTAATTGTTTTTAGGTTTTATACATTTTTTTTCTGGGTTTATTAAAAAACTGGTCAAAAAATTTCTCCACTTAAACAAAAGGCCAAGGTGTGTTTTACTTGCAGTATTTATTTAAGGTTTTTCAGATTTTTCTAGAACATCAAATTTTCAAACCAAAAACACGTGATTTTGCAATCATTTGCATTTCATCGATTTAAATTAATCTATAAAGTTTCATGAAATACATACTAAAACGTACATCATAGGTGAAGTTTGGCAACAAAACTCTTTTGTAAAGTTCTACTTAAAATTCCAGTGTGCAGTTTAAGATTTTCATTAACTCTAAACCTTACACATTTTCCTAACTGTATAGAATTTACAGGTAAAACATTTGTTGTATTACTTGTATAACAAATTTACAAAATAAGTGTTTTAAAGGGCTGACCCCAAAGCAACGATTTAATATTACTACTCGAATGCCTAGAATAATCGAGCGCCAGAATGATAAAATGAAGGTGATTTGAAAATATTGAATTCAACACAGACCTCAGAGTTCCAACTTACTGATAGACCTTTTAAATCATATTTATGACTGTCGTGTATGAGACAAGCATTCAAAATTTGATATATAAATGATACCATATATATAATATGATACCAAATTGTGTATCTAATTCACCTCTACACGATTCTATAAACTTTTTACTTGTTCGTGCTATATTGTGGCTTAAAATTGCGAGTCAGCGTACATCTCAATCTAAATGTATTAAAATAGTGGTACGCGCTCATAACACAGGACTAACTGCAAACGATGGACTTGTCATATCCAGATATTTAAAATCAAAGAACTTTAGAATACCATGGCACTAAGTTTGAAATCTTTCGCGTTAGAAAACGCAAGTTAAATCGCCCATTAAAAACAAATTTTGACAGATTTTTAGTTTGTATCACGCTAACAAGTTAAATTTATATTAACGTTAAGAGACAAATCCGTAACGCAAACGCAAGGGACGACGCTGCATTTTTGGAAACTGTCAAAATGTGTTGTTATGGTCGATTTAACTTACGTTAGCTAACGCAAGAGATACAGACTTGGCCTCCATGTCCCAAAACTTACAAAATGTTACCAAGCTTAATAAAAAAATGTTAAGTAATCTTCAAAAGGTATGCTGATGTGAAAGAGATTTTTGTACTAATCTTTTTTTTTCTTTCTTTTTCTCATAGTAAATGTTGCACCACTTTAGATTTTCGCTGTATTTTTTATACACTGGTTTTTATTTTTGTATGTATGTACCTTTCTTAAATTTAAATGTAGACCGTTACTAAAAACTCTTGACAAATTGATATCAATCAGTTAATGGGGACTTTAATAAAATATATATGTAAAATTTTGAAAAAAATAAAGGAACATATATAAAAATAACGTTGCATGCGCAATATTAAAAACGAAATTGTGGTAAAAATTACGAATTCAAATACCATTTTTTTTTTGGTGCACCCTTAATATTTTTCCCTCCACCCATCACTAACCGAGCTCCAAATATTGATGATATTTATCTTCCTGTTAATAATAAGAGCAGGTCAGCGAAGCCTTTTAAAAGCCTTCGTGGTTTAGGCACTATTTCCTCTTTTCAAATTCGGACTATGGGTGACTGACAAAAACTTCAAGAAAATTTTATTATCAGATTTTATATTTGTCGCTTTTCATGCAATAGCGGTGAATTTTAACAGAATTTTCTTTGTCTCTTCGGTATCACGTTTCATTTTTAGAGTTGTTTTTATTATCTTCAATGATTACAAATATATTGCAATTATGTTTATAAGCTTCAAAAAATTATTCCAAAAATATAAAGTTTGTTAAAAAACTCTACATATTTTATTATTCATTGTAGTTTATTTATGTAACGATGCTCTATCATAAATGCGTCCTCCATAGTAGGCCCGGGTCGCCAATTAAGTAGAGAACATTGCTTCTGTATAAAATGGAAATAGTCTAATGGCATTTTATTCGCTAGGGATGCTTGCTATTGGAACATTCACCGTTTTGGAGTTTTGAATAATCTTTCCACGTTGTTCACCTACTCGCACGAGTAGTCTTGTCTTCAAATGTCGGAAGGAAGTTTTGGTGTGATTTAAATAATATGTTAAAATAAGGACAAACACTCTCAGGTGCGTATATATTATATATCACACTCCCGGAAAGAAATGAATAGAAAACAGGGGAAAACGTATGTATTACATGCGTCCAAGACAAATATTAACAAAATTGATTGCCTTCATATTATTGTATCATTTATAAATTAGAAAAAGTAGTACTTCTTATTAATTTTTTAAAAATTTAATGTAAATCAAATTTAATAATGTTATTATTAAGTTCTGCAAGTATTTTTAGTTGTTATTATTGTGACAGCTGTTTCGGCGTTTAAGGCCATTTTCAAACTGTGGTTAATCCACATTGCGACGACTTATTTATATGATTTAATTTACCCCCACTTCTTTAAAAATTTGGATGGATGGGTAATGATTTATTATCGGTAAAACCGATTTAGTTAGAAAGCATTTAAAATTCTGAATTCTGTGAGGTTTTCATATTTATAATGTGCTTTTACTCATATTTAACTGACAATGTTTTCTGAATTGATTTATTTAAATGTGTTATATTGTTTTGATAATGTGAACATACTGAGAAGCGGTGAGTATATAATTTTCCTTACTTTATTAATTAATGTTATATTAGGGTCATTAGTTCGTTTGTTAATTTCTAATTGTTCAAGTAAATTTGCCTTAAACGCCGAAACAGCTGTCACAATAATAACAACTAAAAATACTTGCAGAACTTAATAATAACATTATTAAATTTGATTTACATTAAATTTAAAAAAAATTAAATGGAGTTCTACGAATTATAGAGGAACAACTACTCGAGTTCAAATACAAAAAATATCCCTTGCTCTCTAATTTTTCGCCTGAAACAAATAGAGACCCAACCGCAAAGTAGTAACACAAGACCCGTGTAATAAGCTTACATGGGTGGTTTCACTTCCTCCTTTTCGAACCTATCACGAGCATTATATATATTGACACGATAGAAATAAAGTACCCCATTCGGCGCCCGGCCGGGCCCAGGGGTGCAATATCTCACCCGCGACAGCTACACCCCATTATCCGAACACTTACAACAGTATTAAACATTTTTGTTCCGGCAAACTGCGGAGGTAACGAACTGAAAAAGTTTTTCTATCTATTTTTATCTACGCAACGGTGGTGAGGATATTTGTGGAATTTTTGCCAATACTCCTATTTTACTTTGAAAAAAAGCGTAATTACACTAAAAATACTGACCGTGCATCGAGAATCTATTGTAATTTTTTATTTCCAACTTTGGTAACACTAGCGGACAGTTTTGCAGTCATCGGCAGACAAATAGTAAGGCGTTCTCACAGTTGTCAAAAATCTTATTTTTTAAAACATGTTTTAATATAAATGGGGTAGTTATTAACTCGGTGGGACTCGCTTGTGGGTAAAAATTACCCGGCAGGTTAAGTAATTGTAAATAATTTTGTTAGCTTGCAACATTGACCTGCGTCGTTCTAGGTACCATTCTACAGATGTCTTACCGACGCGTACGCCGCTCGGCAATAAGTTGGCGCTGCGTGCTTGAACGTACTGCTTTAGTCACTAAGGACTTTAAGCAAAATTTTAAAAAACATTTTTTATTATTTATGTGTATGTCAATTACTATAATTTGTAGACTTGTAATGTTAACTTTTGATAGGCGTCCTAAAATAAAACACTTCTCAAGGAAAAAAAAAAACAAATTTTGTTGCCTTTTCTGAAATGAAGAATTTTTAGATTTTTTTATTATATTTTTAAAGTACGTTAAATAAAGCTTCATTAACAAATTTAGTTGTTAAGGTTGTTAGTATGTTAAGGTTTTTATAATATAAAAAATATATAATTTAAAAAATAACACTTTTATAGCCCTAATATTGATCTCTCAGCTGTGGGTAATTATCACCCAGTAGTAACCACCCGCGTCACACAATAGGGCGTGAGTCCTACCGACTTAAGTGAAAAATTTTATAGAGATTCACTTAATACCCCTTCACTTTAGCATCGTAAGGAAACCAATAGTGTTAGAAGTGTGATCTTTACCGACTTTAAAGAAAACTGATGACGCCAATTTACAAATAACCTTTTTTACTCTTATGCCCGACACACGCCAATAAAATTGTTTGTTTTGAGTAAAGATTTTCGATAATTTAAAATATTTTATTATTTTCACAAGGAAAGAAAATGATCGAACGAATTGGCAGACATGTCACAAAATGACATTTTTTGCACTTAGCACATATTAACCTCAGTCAACAAAAATGTGAAATACCTTTTTATTTTCTGTACATATGTGGAAATGCTTCATAATTCCATTGAAACCAATTACCAAAACGTCAAACTGACAGTTAAATGTCAAATAAATATTTTAGAAAAAAATGAAATATGGAACAGCTACGGCTGTCTCAGCAATTTTCAAATTGATTATTTTTTTCTACGAACACTCCAGTCTGACATTCAAAAGTTGATAAAAATTGAGGGCGCTGCGATCGTTTAAAATATTTTAAATGGTAACGCCAAGATGGCTCATAGGAAAAAGAAAGTAATTTTTATAAGAACACAATGGTCCAAGTAGATATTTTTTTACATTAGTACCTTCCGAAATGAGATGATTCAATTTAGTTTTATGTTTAAACTGTGTCCTTCCTCTGCCAGTCCCATGCCTCACTGCCATTCATCAGGATTGGTTACAGAACTTTATTATGAACTTCCAAACTCCGTTTCTTTTCGTAACGATTTAGCTCAACTTATTTTCAAATGCGTTGACCGTTTTAGAACCCCGTTCACAACAAAATTAATATCTGTGATCCCCTAGGTTTTAAAACACAAGCCAGTTAATAATTTTTAGGCGAAATTTCGACGAGTGAGTTAATTTTACATGGACTCGCGTCACTCAACCAAGTAAAGGGTTCATGTAATAATATTATCTCAAACAGTTTGATGGACGTTAACATTCTATCATATTTGTAATCATGCGTCAACGGCACAGGGGGTTTGTTAGAATTGAGCGAACAGGCGTATTTATTTAGAATCTACAGTAATAATCTACATTGTAGAACTTGAACAAGTTCCTGCTTGATTCTTTATACAGGCTGATAAACGTATTCAAATAATAAATGCCATAGCACGCGTAGAACTTTGGATTTTGTATGGAATATCAGTCCATACAATATACTGTATTTGCGTTGAAATGAGGTGTGACTTGAACTGAGTAAGATAATGTAATGTATTTTACAGTGAACTGTTGTTAATGTTCCTTTGATAAGCTGAGTTTTCCAAAAGTTTCCCTCTGCTTGATTTCGTCGAGTGTCATTCTCAAGACTTAGCTGAATCAGTATATTGAACATCAGAATAAATTTATGATATTTTGTAATGTTATATGGGTTGCTCCAAACAACACACTTACAGGGGTATGTATTTGTGTATATATCACTTGTTAACAGAATTCACAACTAAACTTAACACATCTTTTCAGACAATCGTATCCATAAATTGAAGAAATTCACCTGTAAATTGCTTAGCTAGGCTAGCCGGTTAGTAGTTACCTAAAGTCATGAAAAAAAAGTCAATGAAATAAAAAAATTCACGCATCTGTGCGCAAATGCGTCCACAGCCCGCAACACTGTAAATAAGTAAAGTGTAAAATAAAAATAAAAATGTTAATATTTATTAAAATCTTTTTAAGGTAATTTTATAGATATTTTCAGTCCTAAAATTCATTTTATGAATACTTTCCAGTCCAAAAAATTATAAGTATTTCAATAAATACCAACTCTTCTTGTGCCACTAATCTTCTAATAAATGTAACATCAATAGAAAAGGAGAAACAAATAACCATATAAAACTATCATCTCTATAAATAAATTTTCTAATAAAACTGTGTTCATCTGAAGCGACCTGTATGTTTTTTTCTGTATCTGTACATAATTAGTTAAGAAATATTTGTACAGCGCCCTTGAGGTGATTTTTCACAAAAACGGCGCTATACAAATCATACAATTATTGTTATTAATAATGATATCCTTGCCAATTGTTACTGAGAAATAGATTTCTGTCTTGCTTATGCCTACTTATTGCTATTATCTAAGAAGGGACAACAAATGCCTACGATCATCGAATTTGAATATTCTTATAGTTTTTACAATTATTTGAAATGTTTTACAGTGTGATATTGTTATTATTTAGGAATTCCAGTTGAAAATATAATTTATTCTTCACTGTTGCAAAATATGGGTCTCGCTGCATTCGAGCAAAGACAAATATGTTCCAATTTATTTTCTCTAATAACATGATTAATAACATGATGGACTCTTTTGTGAACTTTTTTGTTTGATTAACTTTCATTAAAGTTCATCAGAAGGTACCTTACTACTGTAAAAATATAGGAAGCAAAGCAGAATCAAATTGCGTGATGAATCGACTGAATAATTTAGCTAATCAGTACTATATGAACACGACGGATATTAAAAATATATCAATTTTAAAAATAATATTAACAAAAAAATTATCTATGTTTATAATTTGTCTATTATCATATTATTGTGTTCAATATTTATCATTTGTCTATTGAAATTATTATTTTTTAGTATTCTATACATTCCTGATGAAGAAAGCATCGCTTTCATAACATCTAGATATGTCTATATTAATACAAAAAAATAAATCATTTAATTTATTAATAATGACGCCACAAAGTGAATACCAATATTATGAAAAAATTATTAAACATTAATAATACGCAATATAATTGATGAAAGATCATCTGGATTCAGCAAAATCTTAGGAATGATACCTGTACGAGACTTGTATAGCCCGCACAAGAAATAAGAGTATAAGTTGAAGTAGTCTTATTCAAGACCCGACCGGTCGCCGGTCACTTTGGGTGACGTGAGCTGTTGCTGGGTGTAGAGCCTGTTCTTTGTTTGCTAGAGGTAGCTAAGGTAAGGCAGCGTCTCGGTGGAAGTGTTACTCGTTCGACGGTTAGATTGGGAAGAGAGCACGTGCCTATGTGCGTACGATTTTTATAGGGCGCCGGCAACATTATTTGCAGGTGTTGTGAAATCATTACATTGTGTGGTGTAATTTTGACTTGTTTACGGTTAAATATTGGACTTTGGCTCGCTTGGTGTTGCATTTTGTGGTGCAATCTTGAAATGGTTATTTACACGCGTTGTGCAACAATTTATATTTGGTTATAAAGAAATATGTTTTATCTGTTTAAATTGATTCACTCTAGACACGTTTGATACAATACCCAAAATAATGATCACAGAAACCCCCTTGGAATACCCCTTTCCGTTACATAGTATACTAAATTACAAGAAAATCAACGAATAAACCTTGCGAATTTGCGATAAACATCAATTTAACCAGATCTTGCGAACGAAATCACAAAAAATTCAAGTATTTCACAGACAAAAAAGCAAAAAGCATTTATGTCAGAGGTGTTCTATCAACAGAGTGAACAAATTACAACGTGACTGGTGTTGCACTCAACGACGCTAATGTTCAACATCAAAAACACTAAACAAATACGATCCCTTTATTACTGTCATAATTCTTTTTGCTCGCACAGATTTCAGGAGAGCTTTTGTAAGTATATTTATTACAATGTCATGCCTCTGCGTGTGCTGTGCGCCGCACGGTGCTACAATCCCATACAAGGCTAGACACAAAATGAAAAAAAAGTCGTACAAACAATTAATAACATTAATACAGGTTGAGTGAATAATGGGTAGCGCTAATTATGAAATGTCTTTTTTTTTAATAATTACAGGTGTCGAGTTTGAGCATCAGTAGTTCATATATCTGGCGTTACGTAACAATTTTTAAATTTTCGTGCCAAATTAATCGCTTGGTTAGTAGTTAGTTGTAAGTAATCGAAACAAACACAAACATATCTGGCTGTTCAGTTGATGCTCATACTGTTTGTGTCAGGGTTGCGCTTTTACAATTAAGGACCGTTTTTTTTAAGCGCTATACGCTCATTTAAAAAATTTACAGGACTGAGTTTTTTGTGAATTTTCAATTAGGAGCGTGGATTATTATTATTTTTATTTATTTATTGTAGTAACGCTTAAAAGCAATGTATACATAGAGAGTTGGTGGAAGTCATAGTGGGATGCTAAGGTTATTTAGCTACTCGACGACTACGAGAGTCACTTGGTTCAGCACAGATGTACCACAGGGAAACCGAATTTGAATGTGTCCACGTTCAAAAAGTTCGCAATCCTTTAGGCCCCATTTATGACATATACGCAAAATGACAGCACCGGATGCGATTTAATGAGGTCTACTTCTTCCGAGAGAGAGAAAACCCCGGCAATTTAATATTTATTGAATTTATTCTTCTTTTCGAGGATATTTTTAAAAATTTTTAAAAAAACTTGCACACGAGCGAATAACGCGTTTTTAAAATACGAGTTTTGATATATTTTAAGCTGATTTGGAGTGACTTTTAATGAGATTTTATTGAAGAAATCGATGCGTCTCAAAAGCACCAAAATAATTGAAACATTTTTTTTAAATGTGAGCGAATAGCGTTTTTTGAGAAAAAAAGTCAATTATAGAATACAACATGTCTAATGACCTTGATCATCGTTACTGTAATTATTTTTGATGTGAATAGTTTTTTTGCTAATGAGCGCCATGTATTAATCATCAAACTTGCAGGAACGTTATTTTTTTTCAAATTTTGTCCCTAGACTTGTATGGACTCGCAGCACTGTGTGCCGCACAGCTCTCGTGGTTCTAATGGTTTACGTTTATTACTTCGTCGCTGGAAAAATGAATTATGATACTTAAGGCTCTGTGTGGATATTAACATTGTTTCGTTTTTCTTCTGGATTAAGCACTTATGATTTGAAGATTTCTAGGCTTAGTTCTTGTTGAAACTGATATATTTTTTAATGCTTGCTAAGCCTCGCAAAGAAGATCTAAGTTGATTTACAGACATGCTAAGCTGGTAGTTTAAAATATGTACAAGTTGTGAGTCAGTTTATGGGAATGAGAATAAAACGGTTATTGTTCAATGTTTTTTCCATGTTTCATTTACAGTCCCTTTAATGAAGATCAACATGGTTGTCATTGGGTTTTGTCTCCCTGGTTGAGTGGTTACGATCCTTGGCTACGAATACGGAGGTCGCGGGTTAAAATCCAGGCGTGCTCAAGTAAATTTTATTTGATTAAATTTTGTTATTTCACAATTTTTTCATTTAAAATTATATATTGTATATTTGCGGCACGTTCCGGAGTCGCAGATTCTGTCCAAATCGCCCTGGTGAAAGACCATTATTCAGAATAGAAAAGATGCTTGAAATGGATTTAGCCATATTGGTAGTCAGATCTGAATATTCAAGTACTTCCCCCACTTTCCCCTTTTTGATCTCCTTCTTCTCCTCAATACCATCAGCCTCACAATATACCCCAATTGGGGTTGCCATAGTCACCGGCTTCAGAGCAGCGGGGACTCTTGTGTGGTATCGCATAAAAAATCACAATAAAGTTTCCGACTAAAAATCTCCGAGTTTCCTTAAAATATTTTGACAATATCTAAATAACCAGGTACATTCCAATGTACCCTTTTCCATTTGCTTCCCCTCCAACACTTCTTTCGAGATCACAACATTCCCCAAATAGGGATTCCACAGTTCCAGTGAATCTAAACGGAACTTTTTAACTTTTTATATGAAAAAGAGAGAAATATTTACTAACAAAAAGAAAAACAACATTATCCACACATAATACATATGCTATGTAGTAACACGTTCTACAAGTTTTTTAATTTGGTTTATTAAAAAAAAGGTATTTACCGCTTTGCATCTTGATTTTGTAAAATTTCAACCAACAAACTCCAATGAAACACAATTCTAGGTTAAGGGACGCCGTCATAGAGTGAAAAAAAATGTCCTCGAGCATATATGCGTCCAGAACCTTTTTGAAATTTCGCTGATAAACAATGTTTATCTCAAGTAACTTGCCAGCTAAGTATGGAGCTATGTAATATTATCTACCTGCACATAAAAATAATAATATGTATCTTTTAACGCGGCATCACGTTCATTGGTCAAATTCATTGTACATAGAGTTTGGTAGCTAAAGCACATTAATTTGTCAGTGGACAGTTATGATGAACTCTTTCGGTTGATGGAAAACCAGGACACATTGGGAGGAGAAAATTCTTTTTAGAATTAGCTACACTAAGATGGGAGAAGTTCCAACTATTCATAATGTAATAATATTATTAGTTAAACTTTGAGTTTAGGTCAAGTAACGGTTAATTACATTAAGTGAAACTGTGTTCAAACTTTCCAGAGTGCTAATTGAACGATGCGCTATAGGATGGTATAAATGTTGAATTTCTGGAAATATTATTAGTAAATTTATTATTGAAATCCTAACTATGATAATTCTTACTGAAAAATGTAACTATTATGATCATAATTAAAGTGGGATATTATTAGTTGTGTACATAAAAAAAGATATAATCTAGACGTTCAGGCATATTAAATCATTTGTTAGAATTATGTATGTGACTGAATTTATGTTACAATTTTTTTTTCAAAGAAAGACAAATATTCCCGGGTCACGAATCACTTGACAATATTTGAAAATCTCCTACTACCATCACAGTAAGCGAAAGATGTTGCTTTTATCGTAAATGGAGGACGCAGCCTAGGAATTTAACTCACGACGCCTGGGTGAGGCCCAAACGCGATGCCAACTCAGCCACTGACCGGTCATTAATTGTGCTCTTGGGGAAAAGATCTTAACTGGATTGAAAACCCTGACCAAAGAAATAAAAATGGACAAACATTTGGTTGGAAATCATCTATTGAAGTTACTTTCTGTACTTACTGAATTAAATATATTTAATATGTTATTACGTATTATCTGCACCCTCTTCGGGCTGCATCCCTTTGAGTTTCGTCGTCGGCTTATAAAGCTGAGTGATACGTAACTCAATCTTATTAATATTAGTAACATTAATATTATCTTTATTTTAGTTCTCACTTTTAAACGCATTTTTTTTTCATTATAGCACCAACCGGTCAGTACCCATCAAACTCATATGTGCATAATTGATTACTCTATAATATTCGTTATATTTTTAATCTCTTAACTAACCAACCATCACGCCGTTTCTCCGCAGGGGTAGGCAGAGAGGACGGACCGCCAAACAACCCGATCTTGGCATACACTTCTTGCTTCATTCACATTCAGACATCGTCTCATACATTCTCTCCTATTATTCCGACTTCTGACATGGATTCTATTATTCATTGACATTCTATTATTCATCTGTTTATAAGTACTTAACTATTATACTATACTCAAATTATCTGGTATACGAAAATGATTACTCTATACTTTTTTTTCTTCTTATCTCTTTGAACTTAAGTATTATTCAATATTAATTATTGCATTACACTAAAATTATCTGTTTATATAAATTAATTATTTTTTCTATACTATTTTGCACACCTCTTTATACTTAATTATAATACTTTCTTCAAGATATTATTATCATACTATGTCAATAATAGCTTTTTCTTTCTATTTTTGTATAATGAATTAAACATGTCAATTTGACTGTCCTTAAATAGGATTTATTCCTAGTTTGCTAGTCAAAACCTTCTTACATTTAATGTGTGTTTAAAATAAATAAATATTATTATTATTATCATGTATATATTTTGTAAAAACATATTTTTTAAGGCAGACGGTACACGCAAAGTGTGGTCACCACCCATCATGAAAAATGTTTTTCCTTTCCTAAAAACGATCAAGAACACATATGGTTATGAAAATAAATAGCAGGATTAAATATTATCAGCTCCAATAACATGTGTTTTCCAATATTATGTCCTTGAGCATATATGCATGCAGAAACGTATCTAAATATCGCTGATAAACAATGTTTATCTCAAGTAACCTGTCAGGTAAGTATGGTCCCATTTAATAATATCTGCGTGCAAATAAAATTAATAACACGTATATTTTAACGCGGCATCACGTTCATTGGTAAAACGCAATAGTACATATAGTTTGATATTACAGATTGATGAACTGGTGAATGCAATTTGTTAGCCATAAGTTGTAACAATAGATTGATATGTTAGTGATAATGTGGATTGGAAAAAAAATGTAGAGAACTATGCAAATCACCTAAATATTATTATCTAAATGCAACATATACATCGATATACAACTATCTTTAGTCGATGATTATATATTGGGGAGCGGTCATTCAAGAAATACGCGAACGGCTGATGATTATGGTAATCGGATTGTACTTTAAAAAATTTGTTTTTGGGCTATAAATTATCCAATTTTACGATTCTTCAAAGTATTCACATTTTACAGTGTTACTTGAGTCGGGTCATGTAAAGAGTCGGAATAATTGAATAAAAGTTGTATGAGAAGATGTGCTTATGTTTTTGCACTGTTTACGCTTTTTTGCTGCGCTAGCTCCACAATTTTTTTAAGGTGGTATTTCCAACATTAGTTAATTTAGAATAGTTTAGACGAATAATAGAAAGCATGTATGTATGAGATGATGTATGAATGTTAATGAAGCAAGAAGTGTATGGTGTTCCTCCGCTCACCCACTGCGGAGAAACGGGGTATTGGTTAGTTAGTACGGTTTTATGTAATTAAGTTTACGTAGGTTAGGTTAGATGTGAAGGTTATATAGTTTGTGAAGGTCGCATTATGTAATGTAAAACGTAGCATAATAGTATAACTTTGATAATACTAAAGCAGCCTTTACGTATTTTCATCTCCTAATTTCACCATGAAAACCTTCCACGTGAAAATGTTCAAAGTCACTGACAAAATAAACCCATTAATTATTTGCTAAGCGTAAACGTGTCTTTTTTACTCTATCCAATTTACCGATAATTTTATGAATTGCTTCGTTTTCTAATTTCGCCCTGAATTTGTTCTGCGCCCTTCTAATTTTAACCCACCCCCGGGGACTTGAGTATTATTACCCCACGTTCCTTCCCGTCCCCTTTCTTCCCTTTCATCCCCTTGCGTTACAAATTGATTCCCCCGGCCTGGAATGGTGTATTGAAAGGTTGTATACTGTATAGAGGAAGAGGAAGAATAACGGTACCATGAAAGAAACGTGTTCTTAAGGGACGTTTACAAAGCCTGTTCAGCTTCGACGCCCTGTAATTAAAAATATGTTGTAAGCAAAATGATGCATAATGTAAGGCTAATAACATTTTGACACATTCAATCTGTACACGAGAGTTTAAATCTTTAACAGAAATGTTGAAGGTTCAATAGCTTATTTATTGTATTTGTTCATGTCAGTTAATAATTATCACTCACCTACTTGGATTCCAAATAATTGCGTGCGATTATGTGCATCGGAGGACAATTAAACTCGCCGCCGCCAACACAAGTTCTTCTAGCAATTCGAATCGCCGCTGAACTTTAACCTCGTCACTGACCAGCATTGAACGCCGAATATCCAGTGAAACACAAGTGAATACTACATGTGCAGTGACTGAATTGGTGAGTGCCCTTAACTGTCTTGTTCCTTTCCCGATGCAATAGTCGCAGATCCTTCACAGCTTAAAAATACAATTTTCAATCGCAACCATTGTGATAATTAAAATTACGATCGGCAACTACACGCACCCACCTTAACGGACCAGTATTCAAGTTTAATTTGTAAAACTCCACATTAATTAAAAAAAAAAATATTTGTAAGTTTTGCAGGGTAATTATTACGCACGACAGCTGTTTTACCTTCCGAGAGAATTAACCACTTCTTTTGTAAATCAATATCTTATTTATAAATTGCCACTCCTAGCGGTATAAGTTATGTTGACTTAGAAAATCCAGACGAATAATGTTATACAAATTTCATAAGCCCTGGTCTCACCGTTCGACAGTCCTAGCTGCTCCATGACTTTTTTTTACTTATGTAGTGCACTTTTAAATAATGTATAATACTTAATCATAAATAGCAATTTTCTACTAAGCGGTTAAGATAAAAAAAATATGACGCTATTATGGTAAAAAAATATAAAACTAAATAATCTTCAATTTGAAAGCGCCTCAAAAAATTGGCATCTGAGGAATTATGTAAAGGTAAAAAGAAACTATTTATTTTTTTGATGGGTATCGAAAATTTAAACGGATAGTCAAGTTAGAGGGGGGTTTGTAAATCCTCAGCGGGCTTGCTTTACCGATCGTTTCTGTAATATTTCATCCTTCATTCTGGAGTGAAAATCAAAAGGTTCCTTAGATATTTCAGGGTATTTCGGATAAAACACGAGAAAAGACAATATTTTCTAAGTAAACGGTCACAATTTCACGATAAACTATCGATAAAAATAAATAAAAGTCGTTTGATGGTCTCTTCCAATCTTGAGGTGAACTGTAGAAGAGTTTCCTTTAACATTGTGTCCTTCATAAAGAACAAAGGAAAAATTATTGATATTATTATGCTGTATTTGATTTTTAAAGATGGCGTCTTAATTTTTTTTTTGGGTTTTAAAGGTTCTACACAATGTATACGTTGTTCAAAAGAAAATGTGAATTTTGAATTTTCGCGGGCTGTGTACATTCTACTATCGATTTTTTTTTGTTTTGTTGGTACACATATGTTTATCAAATGTTAGCATTATCAGC
Source organism: Halesus radiatus (assembly GCA_022606495.2). Lineage (NCBI taxonomy): Eukaryota > Metazoa > Arthropoda > Insecta > Trichoptera > Limnephilidae > Halesus > Halesus radiatus. Next base: position 77,085 of record JAHDVE020004464.1, on the reverse strand, counting down.
CATTTTGGATTAGTGGTTTGTTTTTGACAATTGGAAAGGTTAGTCACGTTTTTGTGTGTTCTTCGATTTTTTGCTTTTGAAAAAAATGGATCAAAGAATATGTATTAAATTTTGCGTTAAAAATGGAATAAAGTGCTCCAACGCACTTAAAATGTTGACTGAGGCATTCGGGCATGTCTCTAAATCTAATCAATATTTATTATGACATGTTTAACATCCAGTTTCAACGAGGTGGTGAATTTTCTTTTGTATCCGTGTATCTCTGTATGAAATGGTGTAGCTCTATTTCACAAAATCTCTCTTTTCTCCTTTTAACAAAAAAATGTACGATTCTGAATGGTGGACTTTCACCAGGGCGATACTGAAAGTATCTACCACTGGAATGTGCCACAAATATACTACATGTTATTTTTATTGAATAAATTGTGAGATAACATAATAAAAAATAAAAAAAATATGGTACTACCTGTTTTCAGTTAGACGAATCAGAAATTTTTGAAATCAGAAAAAACATTAATGCTGAATTAAATATCATTAATATTGAAATATTTTTTTAAAAATAGCTATCTCTGAATTTATATTCATATTAATATTAATAATAAAAATAATGTATAATAAAATTTTGTAATACAATGTTGTATAATATTTTTTTATTAACATATTTGATTAATAAATCAATTTTTGTTTACATTTATAATATGTCTATTCTTACATTATTGTGTTATTTATTTATCATTTGTCTATACCTAACATTATTATTTTTTTGTATATATTCCTGATGAATAAATCATCGCTTTCAAAATATGTTGATATATACTCGTTTATATCAATAATGACGCCACAAAAAGAATACCATTCTTTTGAAGAAATTATAAATAAAATTAACTTGCACACCCCGGGATTTGAATGCACGATCCCTTGATTCGAAGCCGGGCATGGTAACCACTCAACCACATAAAGCGAGTTTTATTATAATTTTAATGCAATATGTTTTATGATAACGCGTTGTCTAATTTACAATATCTAACATCCCCTCTGCGCTTATATCATTTAGGAATGCGTATATCAATTTAATTAAACGATTGTTTTCCCACCAGACAATAAAACCTACCTCCTTCAAAATGATCCCGTCCTTCTCTCTCTTGTGTTATGACGAGGTCAATAAAATTCTTAAAATCCTTCAAAGGGCTTTTGTAAAATACTTGTTGTCGAAGGGCGCCGAGGAATTTCAGTTTAATAAACGTCACAATTACGGTATTCTATAGCCCGTATAGTCCGTACGGCGTATAGCAGAGTGTAGCGCTAAAGCCTTCCATAGCCATACAGCCTTCACAATCCAATAAGGTTTCCAGGCTTTGTGAGCACATCTTGCGGAAGACACGACGTCAGACGTGGGCCCAATTTGCACAAGAAAATCAAAAAAGAGACATTCAATTAAACACGTTCCCCGAATTTACGCTCTTTTACGAAAAATCTGGTAGAATTTTATAATATTACTTGACCTTCATGCGTTATTGTAACGCGTTTAGAACCGGCTGAAGAGTAATCTACGTAGCTAATTATTAATGCTGAGCGCAACTTTTCTGAATAATGCAAGTTAGCTTTTAACTTTCTACGTTTCTACGTTTAAGTTTCTAAGTAAATGAACGGGTGCCTGATGGTTGTTAATAGAGATAAACATTATAATTAATTATAATTTTTTTCAAAATACTTTGTTATATAAATAGAGGTCTCGTTTAGCAGCCTCGATACCTGCCCGATGTACTAAGGCTTTCGTTTTATGTAATATTCTGGTGCAGATCTGCCTCTCTGAGATGCGTTTTCAACGAATTTTTTTTTGTACATTCTCGCATTTTTTTTAAAGAATTATAATATTGTTAATTCTTGCTTGCCGCTTGGGTGCCATAATTGATTTGACATAAAAAATAATGCCTTGTGACTACTATTACTATCTTTTATTTTTCTATTTATTTTTTTAATTTTTTTTTCTAAATAATATAGTTCTTAAGTGGGTACCCACTTTTTGTTTTCCATTTTGAAAATATTCTACACAAACAAACCTTCTTATTTCCAATATGTAATCTGTGGCTAACCAGAGTGGTATATCTAAGGGCTAACCTCAATATAACATGGCAGGTTCAATGTTTTTCACACTAATTTTAAAACGTTAAAAAAGCAACGGTTTTACATCTTGGATTTCATTCAAACTACTCTCTAAGCCTTCCCGACAGTAATAAGAAGAAATTGCGCTATTTTCAGTGAAACCGGTAGAGTAATTTTCGAGAAAATCGAGGACATACAGACAAACATTCATTTTTATATATAGAGATTTAACATTATCTGTGGCATCCAAAGACGATATTATGTAATATGCATTTTATTGCCGGCAATCTGGCGTTTATTGTATTTTAATATATGTACATTTACATTAACACCTTACTCTGGAGAACCGATATTACTGCGTATACTCCTCCATTCAGTGAGTTACCTGCATTACACCTACTCACCATGCCTTTATCTGTCTTCCTGCCTCTCGAAAATACTCGTATGTTACTAAATACACTAACCCTTTTGCTTGCTCCATGAATTCTCTGCTAACAACAACGTAAAAGTTACTTTCTGTACTTACTGAATTAAATATACTTAATATGTTATTAACTATTTTCTGCATCCTCTTCGAGCTGCATCTCCGAGTTTCGCCGTCGGGTCATAAATCTGAGTGATACGTAACTCAATCTTGTTAATATTATTCAATAATATTATCTTTTTTTTAGTACTCAATTTTTAACGCATTTTTTCCTTCATAGCACTAACAAGTACCTATCGAAAACATATGCATAATTAATAAATGAATTTAAAAATATACTTAGTATTCACCACAAAGCCAATACCGATTGTTTGAAGAAAACGTAAACGTAATTGTTTACTCTGTAATATTTATTTTTCTCATGTTTTCATAAGTATTTAATTATTATAATATAATCAGATTCGGAACGTATATCTGGTATATGTATTTTTTTTCTTATCTCTTTGAATTCAAAAAAGTCAAAATATCTTGTATACATAATTGTCTTTTCTATACTATTTTTCATTTTCATTTCTCTTTATACTTTTTTCTAGATATATAATATTACCACACATGTCAATACTACCTTTTTTCCCCTCTATTTTGTATAATGGCACTTAATATAAACTAAACTTTTCAAATTGACTGTCCTAAAACGGTATTTATTCTTAGTTTGGCAGTCAAAGCTTTCTTACATTTTGTTGTTAAATAATGTGTGTTTCAAATAAATAAATATTATTATAAAAAACAGTGCCCTTGAGGTGATTTTTCACAAAAACGCCGCTATACAAGTCATCCAAATACTATTATTATTATTAACACAAATTGCATAGTTTTTTTATTAATAGAAAACATCTGTATATTCGTGGTAGAAAAGTACCCTACCGAGCAGTGGTGGTTTTCTCTTGCGTTTTACAGCAAAATCCCCTAAAAAAATATAACAAGACAAACTTGTATCATCATTTTACCACTCTTTAAATAGCGCACCATTAAATTTCCGCCCTAAAAAATCCACCCGTAGGTAATAATAAATGAGAGTCCAAAATGAATTCCAGACGTGCGTTATGAATTTAGCGACAATGGAACTTTCTGTCTTAAGAAATAATTTATGCAAAACATAGTAGTGGCGCTTCTGCGGTAAACAATGCGAGTATGTAAACCTTGGATATCGACTACCTTCCCGAATGCGCAGCGACTATGAGATTTCATATTTGCAAAAAGCATTAACTTTGTGGCTCGCCATAATTTACAATAAAAAAACACATAAATTTGTTGTAGACCACTTTTATTTTATTAACACTCTACCGGTTTCGGAAGCACCCTTCCTTCATCAGGAGAATATTATAACTGTATAATACGAACAGTTATAATATTCTCCTGATGAAGGAAAATAAAAGTGGTCTACAACAAATGTATGTGTTTTTATTGTAAACTATGAGATTTGTTTACAACAAACTTGTATGGAATAGTACTTTGCATGATTCAATAGTGAAACTGATCCGGTCAAAAAAATAAGTGTAGAATTTAGAATAACAATAGTAAAAAAGAGGATCGTTTTGATCGATTTTATGAACTCATTTTTTTTCAATCAGATGCTGGAATAGTGGCTTTCGTGTCTACACGTCTGGATTTAAAAAGCTGACCTTTTAAAATAATGATTGCATAACAGTTAGTCTTTTCATGCACTGTCAAAGTGTATCACTACGGGATGTAGTACGTAGAGTAATCCTTCGCAAGCCTTAATCAGTTGAACGAGCAGGGAGGTGGAGTGTACAATCTAGGTTACGTCTACGTTATCTAAGTTATGCAAACAAACGTGGGAATTTGGGGGACAGAATCTTTAAAATAATTATGAAAAGGTTAACAAAATAAATATGTAACCACGTAATTTATCACTTAACTGTCCAAAAATGGGAAATCTTCCTAGTTGGAAATTCAAAGTATTTTTTAAACGAATGTATGTGTATATTCTGTACTAAATACAAAACTAATGAACGTGTTACCTAGATCTAGACCTCACGCAGAAGGTAATACTTTTTCAGACACATTAGATATATTCAACTGCTAGGAATACAAATACAAAAATACGATTATTACATACATCCTCAACAATTATTAATATATGTGTCTAGAGTATAAGTATCAGTGAATGTGAGGTGTGTTTTGTGTATTCGCCTCTGTTGCCAATTATTTGTAATAGTACTTAAACGATGTTATTGCTGAATTTGTAGGTGAGACAAATAAAATATTTAGTTGTTGTATTTCATGAAGGCTATCTATTTTATACATGTACCCAATGTGATGTGTTTTACACCTGAGTCACTATTGTAATTTGAATTTTTATTACTTAATATGTAAAAGCCCATATAGGACGTATGTAATATAATATAATAACATATTCGTAATATATAACGTGATAAATTTATGACGTATGTGCATTTTTAAATGTGAATCCCGAACCAGTGGAACCTTGGTATTCCCAATTGGGGTATGTTGTGATATGTGTAATATATTATTCAGATCTGCTCACTAAACACACCTTTAGTAATTTCATGCAACGTTTCGATTCTAAATGGTGGTCTTTCACCAGGGATATTCTTGGAAGTATAAACGAAAATATTTTATGGGTACTCGAGAAGGCATTCCTATAGCGTATTGGAATAAGTAGTTACAGAATGTTCAGCAAAGAATTTCTAGGTAATCGCTAATTTTGCCGAATAATTTAAAAACTCCTCTTCGCACAATTTTAATTGATTTAAATTCGTGTCGCCTCCCCTTTTGGCAGATTGTCTAAAGATCATTATTTTTTTTAAATAATGATTACTGAGAGACAGCAAACTCGCTTTCATTTTTATTTTCCATCTAACAACTTTTATCATTAAATTCCGTGCTGTATGCAATCTTATATTCTCAATCAAAAATTCTCAAAACAATTCAATTTTATTACAAAGACACTTTGTTCTTAGAGGAATCTCTTAGAGAGAAATGTGCTTACTTAAAAAAATGTCGTGACAGCCATGTGGTTGTCAAGAGAAAGTAACATATTTTTCAAGCGAAAAAAACATTTTTCAATCTTTTTTCAAATCGATGGTGATGGATTATTTCCCAGAATAGAGTAGAAGGAAAACTAAGAGTCAGCAGAAAATACCCCATACGTGTGGAAGAAAAACTCGTGGAACTGAATCATTAGCGATACTTCGACTCATATGGAATTTTCGACAGAGATTTAAAAACATAATATCTTAAATTTTTCCAACCAGAAAGATAATATTAATTGATGAACTAAAGTTCTTAAAAACTTAAGACAAGATTTTTGTGCATAGCGCAAAGGGTAACAATTATTTTTATAAACAATAATTATTAGCCTGAAACACTCATCCAAATTGAAAAAAACCTTTCCGAGCAAAGATAAATGTCGCCGACAGGACAAAATATAATAAAAAAATAATTTAATAATTCACTGTTTATTTACAGGTGAAAATATAATAAAAACAGTAATTATTGAATGGAACACTAGTATATATTGATTAACTTGGCGGGTTTGCGATAAGCCGACGTAGCTCAACGGTAGAGCATCTGACCGGACATCAGAAGGATGCAGGTTCGTGTCCTGTCGGCGACATTTATCTTTGCTCGGAAAGGTTTTTTTCAATTTGGATGAGTGTTTCAGGCTAATAATTATTGTTTATAAAAATAAAAAGAAAGATAATAGCTTATGTGGATATTAAAGTTTTGCCCATTATTTACAAAATAATATAATAATAACTTGTCAAGTTGAAAAAAGGCATAATAAAAATGAGATATTTATTTAACGATCTTTACGTATTCTTAGCACAGTAATAATTTAATGTGTACTTTTTATAGGGAATGTATAGACACAAATTCTAGTTAGTTCCTCATGTTTGTATGAAATAAAATAACAGCATAAAGCGGTATTTTTGGAAACTTTTATATAGGTTAAGAAAGTTTAAGGAAGCACCATAAAATGGTGTGCGATACTATTTTTATGTGCCTTAAAAACTAGTACAAAATACTTTTTTTTTTTTAATACTCAGAGGTCTGTTACATATATAGTATATATTTACATAAATAGTACATGAGAAGTCAAATAAAAAAATAAAAATAATTGCAATACATAGAAATTAAACAAAAAAAATAACAGAAGGTTTATGAATACGACTGAATGCTGTAAAATTGAGGCGTATGTGTGGTAAAACCATGCATGACCGTGTGAAAAATGTTGCCATTGAATGCGAATGAAGAAAATTTTATTTTTTGCTAGTTATATAAAATTATCTATTCTATCGATGTATCTACTATAATATGTTTTATGCCTGTGTCAATACTACAATTTAAATTTTATAACAAAATATGTAATAATAATAAACTTTAAAAATTTGCATGTTTGGAATTTCTCGGTCCAATATCTATAAAAATTGTAAGAGAAATAAAAAAAAATGTTTTATAAATATCGCTTTTAGAACCAATAATAATATAAAACAAGCCTAAAAAACTCAAAAAGTAAAAATCCTAAACTTAATAATAGTGGCATATACGAATTAAAATGTGATCACGCCGATTGCAACGCTACCTATATAGGGCAGACGTGAAGGGCTTTCTCAACTAGATTCAAAGAACAAATAAGATGTTATAAAAATAAAAGCACTTCTACAAAATCCGCAGAACATCTTTTAGTAAATAATCACGTCCCGCTTGACAACAACAAACCTGAACCATTACATATAGAAAGAAAGGGCCCAAGATTAAATTTACTTGAACAATTAGAAATTAATAAACGAATAAATTATCCTAATATAACATTAATTAATAAAGTAAGGAAAATTATATGTTCACCGCTTCTCAGTATCTTCACATTATCAAAACAATACAACACATTTAAATAAATCAATTAAGAAAACCTTGTCACTTAAATACGAGTAAACACATTATAAATGTGAAAACCTCGCAGAATTAAGAATTTTAATTGTTTTCTAACTAAATCGATTTTACCGATAATAAATCTTTAATTTTTTTTAAAACCGTCCAAATTGGAAAGGGGTGGGAGTAAATAAAATCATATAAATAAATCAGAATGTGTATTAACCACAGTTTGAAAATGGCCTTAAACGCCGAAACAGCTATCACAATAATAAAAACTAAAAATAGTTGCAGAACTTAATAATGACATTATTAAATTTGATTTACATTAAATAAAAAAAAAATGTAATAGCCCCTATATATAGTATATAGTATAATATATGAATAATATTCTACTCCCTTAAGTTATCTCTCGCCATCAGAACAATTCTGTAATATTTGGCTAATTTAACAAAGGTAATCAGTTATAGTATTATTTCATAACACACATGTTATTCAGCTTCCAATTACCGCATCCATAGCATAAAAGGGGTAATATAGCCGCGACCAAATCGTCATTAATACGTCCCGCGGGTGGTGCATACATTGCTTTGTTTCAGCATCCATCGTAATTACTTTCTACTCTCCCATTTCACTCCTGAGAGGGTAAATTGTGATGCAATGTATTTTTTTAGTCCCACAATAATGTTTCATTCTAATTGGCAGAGATGAAGGAAAGCAAGAATGACTAGAGGTAGAAAAGGTAAGTAAAACTTTTTGTAATTGAATTAATTAACAAATCATCAGACCACGCGCTGTGTACACCGACACGCCGAAAACACACTTACACAAGCCATACAGCCATAGAATAAATAAGAATACAAGAAATGCAATTTAGGTGTTTTGTTTTAGAAAAGTCTGGCCATTAAATTTCTAATACAATTTGGGAATTTTTCAATTAGGAAATTTCAATTAGTTGAATCGCCGCCCCAGGAACAATTCATTGGATACTTAACACCTATCCTATAGGTCACTCCAAGTTGTTTGCTACGTTTGGTGACTTAGCAGGGGTGAGGTTTGTCAAGGTCTTGGCGGCGAATTCGTCTGGATTAAAAAGACACTTTTTTACTATATGCTCTTTCTTTATTAACAATGATGTGTTTGTCAAAAATTAGGGGTAGTATCAGTATTTGTATAATATTAATATTTTAAGAGTGCATTGATATGAATTATTGTTGAAAGACCTAAATAAAAATAATAATAATAACATTGTTTTTTTTTTCACGTTTTAAATTCTAATGAACATCACCGAGATCGGAATTCAATCACCGGAATCTTCAGCTAACAAAACTGTATTAGATAACTTTTAAACCCGACGCGATTTATCAATACACTTATTTTTTATTTTGACCATTTAATAATGCACACTGTGATATTTTTAATAAGTGCATTCATAATATCGCGTCCATAGGCAGGGTTCAACCCACGATCGCTGGCAATAAAATAATACAATAAACGTAAAATGCAAAATAAGTTTATATTTAATTTGTGATTGTTAGAAATCCTGGTGGAAGTCCACTAATAAATAAATACCCCCTCCCCTTCTTGACATGACACCGCGACTGATTCCCGTTCCGCATCCCCCCGTCGCGCCGCATCCGGCCCCGTCCGCATTAAAGCACAGGACAAAAGGGCGGATTGCTTCGTCAAAAGATTGTTAATATGCCCCCGGTTTGACGGAGGACATTGTGCCGCACGCGTGGAACAATCGGAACACTGCGACCCCCCGCGTTAACGGGCCCTAATCAATGATGGAAGAAACATAAAGGAGGTAATACATAATTAAAAATAAATAAGATAATTTTTCAATTTACAAAAAAAAATTAATACCACATAAGGGTCCCAACTGATCATAACCGTCCGGAGGCAGTGGGAATATGGCATCCTAATCGGGGTATTTTGTGAGGCTGAAGGAAATGAGGATGGGATGGATATGGAGAAGAGAAAAGTTGGGAAGTATCTGGCTATTCAGATCGAGTCACCAAACGACGCTAAAGGCATTTCAACTAAGTTTCGATTCGGAATACTTGTTTTTCACAAGGACGATACTGAGAGTATCTACAATGATATTCGTGACTCACAACATAACCAGGCGTATCCCATATTCAGTAACTTTCCAGAAGAGCCAAAAAACTTTTTATCTTTATTTTTAGGCTTAGACTTATATGCATGTATTTAAAAATAAATAAATATATAATGTATTTATTTTTGTTAAAATAATGGGAAAAAATGTTAAATCAACCGGGCAGGAAGTCAGAGAGGATAGAACGCCATACAACTATGTTTTGGCGCATGCTTCTTGCTTCATTCATATTCATGCAAACATTCTAAAAAAATCTTTCTAATGGCCCAGAAAATGCTATTTTTTTTTCTTTGCGGATTATTGTTATAGTTAAACCTAGAAATTTCTATGTTAATATTGTAATAATAATAATAATAATATTAATAATATTTATTTATTTGGAATATACATTTTTTTTACAAAAACATTTGATAAAGCTTTGACTGCCCAACTAGGAATAAATCCCGTTTTAAGACAAATTGACATGTTTAGTTCGTATTAATATATTTATACATGAAAGAATATAAAGTAATCCATAAGGTAAATTTAAAAAATAAAATTGAGTTGTATATATTTCTCAAGTTTATTCTGCAAAACAGTTTCATCGTACTACTGCAACCAAAACAGTTTTTTAACCCCAACCCTAATAAAGGCCATATATGGCAGACACTGGGGCTCACCAGTGATTAAAGGCTGGCAAACTAGCAATACCAGTGTTGCAAGCTGGTGACATAAGTATGGAATTCCGTATATACTATATTATGGGCGTCAGCGTAGCAACACTCGGTTTGATACATAATCAAAACTAACATTTTTGTAAACGTATTAAAAAAACATCAAGGATAGCAGAAAATATTGTACCTAGCTTCTCGATACTGTTATTAAGACAAAACATGGTAAAATTAAATATATCTAAAGGTCTATTGACATCTACCAATACCGCGCAGTGCAGAACAGTACAGTGCAAGAACGGCACAGATGCGAGTATTCACATTACACCGTGCAGCACAGAATAGTCCATGCGGGAGTACGATTGTCAACTGAACTGTCAACTGAGCGTTAGCATCCGTCAAACATGTTTGAGGATTTTATAATCCTATTCCTATATTTATTATATATTTTTAACCTGTTTTCCCTGATCAAATCAACCAATTATTCGTTGTATATTTTCTTGATTTTAAAAATATCTGGGTTTATTAACGCCAACTGTTGGTGACGCCAAACGCGCAGGCGCAGACGTCACCCGCAGCCCCCGGCACTACCAAAATATTCTAGCCGACAATCTCGACCGGTGCTGGCCCGTGCGTGCGTGGATACGTTTCGCTTACTTACGCTGTAATATGAAAATGTTCATAGATAATGTAAGCAACTAATGTTATCGTTTCTGCACTGTACTGTTCTGCACTGCGCGGTGCTGGTAGATGCACATAGACCTTACATTTTTATAAATAGGGTGGCCTGAAGAAGCTTTATCGAAGCAATGGGTATCCGATCTGCCTAAAAAATTGGTACGTGAATGAAACTTTATTGTTAAGGTTCGCTGTCCTATCGAAGGTTGGCGTTTAATAGTGCAATATTTACACTCCTGCCATAGGTCACCGAAGTTATTTTCCTACGTTTGGTGACTTAGCAGGGGTACTGAGTTATTGGGGTGAGGTTTGTTTAGATCTTCGCGGCGGATGAGTCTGCTCAGCAGCTGCGTGGTGGCCTAATCGGGAAATACCGATTGAGTTAGACCCCTTGACCTCTCAATAAAATTGCTATATTGTTTTTCCACTCTGAAATCATACGGTTAGAACAAATTTCAAAAAATGCTTTAATTGGACACCTCACAAGTTTTTTAAAAATACGACTTATAAAATAAGGGTAGATTTGTTAACTGAATAAATACACTTTATCAACTAGTAATGGAACCCTTTAACAATATAATTGCACAACATAACGCCATCTATTGCCCGCTGCAACAACTAAGCCATTGTTCTAGTTTACTAGCGGCGAGCTTAGTTCCCTAAGACCGCCTGCAGGGCGTACCGACAAATAATACTTATTGGTACAATAGCGTCACGTCTGCCTGATAAGTCCCTTGCATATGAACTAGGACACGTATAAATACACACGCTCATATAAACCGGCATGTATGAACGCCTGAAAGAAATATTTATTTTTGTGTGGTTGGCTGAAATAAGTTTGCTAATTATTTTTGCTATCTAAATATCTCTAGGCACGTAGATTTTTCGCATTCTAAGTTGTGCAACATGTTTGCAATTTGGTACGTACCTATATTGAAATTCAAAATTTTAAAGTATAATACGTATAAATCAATACAGATAATGCTCAAATAATTATATATAATGAGTGGTATACAAAGAATTTTCTACAATTTTACTTTGCAGAAACAAATATCAATTAAAAACTTCTTGAGCTTTTTAAGGTCATTTCATAAATATTGTCCAAAAATAATTAATATCGTATTTTAAATAAATACCCAGTCTTCTTCTGCCACCAATCTTCTAATAAATGAAATATCAATAGAAAAAACGTAGGATAAAATAGCAACTTTAAAAATCATACCTTCACTCATTGTAAATTTTCTAATAAAACTGTGTTCATCTGAAGCGACCTGCCAGGTATAATTGTAATGTTTTTTCTGTATCTATTTGTACATAATTAGATAGAGAATATGAAATAATATTTGTACAGCACAGAGACGATTTTTCACAAAAACACAAACGGCTCTATACAATTTTATTTTTTTAAAAGAAAGACAAATATTCCCTGGTTACGAATAACCTGACAATATTTGAAAATCTCCTACTACCATCACAGTAAGCAGAAGATGTTGCTTGTGTCATAATGGAGGACTTAGATAGCCTAGGAATTGAACTCATGAAGCCTGGGTGGAACCAAACGTGATGCCAAATCAGCCACTGACCAGTCAAATCATCTAATTATTATTATTAAGAAAACACGGTAATCATTTTAAAAGGGATAACTACTCACTCTTCTTATGCCACCAACCTTCTAATAAATGTAACATCAAAAGAAAGGGAGGATAAAATAGCAACTGTAAAAAACGTATCTTCTCTAAGCCTAAATTTTCTAATAAAATTGTTCATCGGAAGCGACCTGGTAAGAATGTTTTGTATCTGTTTGTACATAATTCGATAGAGAATATGAAGTAATATTTATACAGCGCCTTTGAAGTGGTTTTTCACAAAAAAGCTTCGTTACAAATCATCCAATTTTGAGTATTATTACAATAAATACTTCCACAAAACCATTTAATACCAAAAGAAGATATTGGAATAAAAAAATAAACGAATCCCAAACACAAAAGTATTTACTGTATAAAGGTATAGCTTAGTTTCTAGTGAAATTAAACATACTTAGAGTGAAATTAAACATACTTAGAGTGAAATTAAACATACTTAGAGTGAAATTAAACATACTTAGAGTGAAATTAAACATGTAAAAAATATGTATTGGAATTAAGCAATGTGTAAATTAAAAATATGTAAGTTTATATTAGACCACGTGAAGTGGAATATTTTTAATTCGATAAATGAAATAAAAAGTACAAAATCTAATCTATTTTTATTCTTAACATTATTTTACATTTTTATCTTTCGCTCTTTTTCGTAGTACCAATAGTTTATTTGGTTATAAAATTTCTTAATTAACTTTTTTTAACCCACTGTAATAATATATAATACTACTTATCATGTTATATCACCACACACAGGAACTATATGAGCATGTGAATATAAGAAAAAATAAATTATATAAAAATATGTATGTTGAATTGACCATCTCGATAGGAATAAATGTTTTAAGTGGTTCTTAAAATTATCCATTTTTGTTATTAATTTTACATAATATGACAAAATTAATAAATGCAATTTCGAAAGATGCACATGAATAAACTAAATATTTTTAAAATATTTGGATATTTTTTTATTTATTTTGAACATCAAAAAACACTAAAAATATAATGAAAAGGGTTGGTCAACTAATTCTACTACTCGTACATTTTTAAAATTTTCTCATGTAAAAATTATTATCAATTATTGAAGTAACCTTAGTAACTTTCTGTAACTAGAGAAGAAAACGAACCCTTAGTCCTGGTGGCCTATTCTGGTTATTATAAAGGAAAATTCCCTTTCCTTAGGCTTAAAGACTTCTCGCTTAATTGCTCTCGGATGACAGCTGCCAGCTGTCATTCAGCAAACGACATTTTTTCAAAATATGTAAGTATTTACTGTAAACTTTATCAGTGAGTCATTTGTCGCATAATTATGATATTAAATGAACCGAGTGAACTATATTGCGAAGTTCTTTAAAGTACCTATGCCAAAAGTCCAAAATGTCAGATAAAAGTGATATAGATTCTATAGAATTATAATCTACAAGTGTGATGCACCTATAATTTTTAATAATACTGTGATAATAAAACCACAATATCCTTTATAAAATTATTGTCATTGAAGGGTAATCCAAATCGCTGTTAATCAAAATATCTTTAAGCCAAAAGAAAAGGTTAAGGAATTTTCCTTAAAAAGAACCAGAATAGGCCTCATGTGTTTTTTTTTCATGGAATAAAAAGCACGCAGTTTTCACTCTCCTGGCAAGCGACATCTCTAAGATATGTCCTTTTATAACTCCAGTTACTTTATATTACATTATAGTGCCATCTAAAAGTATGAGCACACTCGTGAAAAGTATCTTAACATCACAGAGACACAATGTAATACCGTGTGAAATATGTGTTGTTCGAAGTAAAATAAAGGATTTACGTAGCCGAAAGCCATACTTGTAATAATAATAATAATATTCCACGCCGTATGTGTCGCTAAATCCGGGACGAGAGCCGGAGCCGCTAAAAGCCCGTGTTTGCAGAAAAACATTATCACAGTTATTCGCCATTTTTGAGTGCGGATTTGCTTGTCATACACATTGTAAAAGTTACGTTGACACAATAAAACTTCAGTCGACGGAGAACGCGATAATCCTTCTCCCTCTCTCATTCCCTGCTTCTCCCTCCCCTCTCCAGACTACAAGCGGTGGGCTTATTCCGAATTTAGCCTGACGAAACTAAGCCCCAGCTAGCGTGAAGCCGAATCGCACTACAAGCGTTTTATGGTTCCGCCGTTAGGATCTTTATTTTTTTTTTGTATGTGACTCCGCACGATAGTTCAAAATGCTCTGAGATAGTGGAACTATGCTATTTGGGGGTGACTGGATAAATCAACACAAGCAACAATCAACATAATCAAACCTAACATAACTAATATATATATATATATTTTTTTAAATTAAATAAAAAAATAATGTACTTATGTTAGGTTATATTAGGTTTTCGGACTACTTTTTTAAAGTTTTTTTTTTGTTCGTACGTTTAATGACTTTATATCGCTTAAAGTTTACCGATTTTTATGTGTGTTGATTTATCATGGAACCCCATTAGGGGTACGTTGTGTGTCTAAGATCGGGTAGATCGATTTGTGATAAAGAATTTATTAACATGTAACTGGCTATGTGATTCGTATATATATTGCTCTTTTCCATCTACTCAGGGGATGATCATCGCCCACTAGAACAATGGGTTATTAAATATTGCCAACGCAGGCTTTTTTTGCTACACCCGGCAAATAACCTCCCGTATGTCTTTTCTAGTACTTATATCCTACTTACTTCCACTTTCCCACACCGTTCATTCCAAACATATAATATATAATAGATGCTAGAAGTGCCTTACATGTAGATTTAAATGGAAGCCGCTGTGCCTTTGACTTAGTAACTTTTGGTTCTAGAAAGCCGATGAAAAGTACACTGTTTGCATTATATATAGCCATTCCATTTAATCGAAATGAACTGATGTAATAATTTTGGTATTAGAAAATTTAAGGCCCGAATGCCAGACTTTTGTATCACGAAACACACCGTTATATTTCTTGTATTCTTCTTTATTTTGTGATATCATCCCTACAATATTCCCCACATAGGAGCTACCAGAGTCCCTCTCAGAGGAAATTGGAGTACTGGATTACTAAAATCTGAATGTACACCTAATCACCAGATCAAGGGCTAGTTTTCTGATTGATGCTCGAGATTATTATGAAGTATAATGATAATCCGGGGCGCTATCAAAATAGTTGATCCGATTATTATAACTCCTAGTTAGTTTACTAAACAGTGTTGAGAATAATCCCACCCACTTACCGCCCTCCCCACATTGCAAATGTCACTTCAAACTCTTTACCTCGCGCCGCAGTGCTGCGAGCTCAGATTTAGCATTTTAGTGGCAGTTTTAACTTCACATTTTCCAAGAAGCAATAAAAATACTATAACGAGTAATGTGGAATTGCCAAGTGTACCGAATAATAATAACTTTGGCAATTGTACATTTTACGTAGGAATACTCTTGTACTGTTATTTTATTTTTTACATTTGGGAAATACAGTGTTTTCTTTCACTCATGAAATAATAGAATTACCCATCCCAGTGTTGGTGAAATTCTAAATGCCCCGGACAAAAATCTGTCAAATTTTTATTTCTATTTATTCACACCCCATTTGGCCTATTACGTTGAATTACATTATATTTATGATGCACAAATATCTCTTTTAAGAAATAAATATATAATATGAATTATATAATGCACATAACAGTAATTAAAAATACTAGAAACATACAATCAAGAATGGCATTCAGTTTTAATAATATTATCTATACAAGTTGATACACTTTCAACACCCGTAATGTCGATAAAATACGTATTACTATAAGTATGGAGTCGATTCATCACGGAATTTAATTCTGCATTGGATCCTATATTGTTACAATTGTAGGTGCCTTCTGACGATCTTTCTACTACATGTTATTGACGATTTTGTACAGAAAAAAATAGGTCAGAATAGTTCGTCTCTCTTTTAATGTAGCATCACATGAAGCGGTGAAGAATAACCGATATTTTCAATGGACAAATTGAATACATACTCATGTTATTACTAGATGACCTCAACAGTTGAGTTGTTAAGCTCCTTGGCTCTGAAACCATAGGTTAGTTAGTCAAACTATTAAAAAGTAGTTTATCAGGACGTTTTTTGTTTTATTTTTTTTTGTAAAACCTCTTTATGTTAATTATTTATTTATTTTTTAAAACCGCTCTATACCACAAAGACCGCTAACACACCCATACGTATGTAAAAATAGCCGCTCTTAATGTTTTACTTAAAGTTTTTATTATTAAAAAAAATCGTTAAAACAGTTAACAAATATATTGAAAACTCGGTTAGCTGAAAGAAACTATTTGTATTAGATAATTACGAAATATTATTTTTACTATCACGATTTATTGTTGTCGTTTACCTTTTTTTTTTTAAATACTTTTGGGTAATATTCGTGTGAAATATTTATGCTTTAAGTTAGTTTTTCTTATTTTTTTATATGAATACCGCGCAAGAGTCCCAAACTGCTCCCAACCATCTGGAGCCAGTGAGACTATGGCATTCCCAATCGGGGAATGTTGTGAGGCTGAAGGTATTGGGGAGGGGAAAGAGAAGGGGGAGAGGAAGGCGGGGAAAAGGGTTAATACCTGGCTATTCAGATCTGGTCACCAAACACGGCTAAAAGCCATTTCAAGCAACGTTTCAATTCCGAATGTTGGTCTTTCACCAGGGCGATACTGAAAGTATCTTCCACCCTGGAAGGTGCGCAAATATACTGTATATTATTTTTAAATTAATTAATTGTGAAACAACACAAATTAATTTAAAAAAAATTACTTGCGCACGCCGGGATTTGAACCCGCGACCTTCGGATTCGTAGTCGAGAGCCTTACCCCTCGACCATGGAGGCCGTCAAAGTTGAATATGTCTTTGTGTTATATTGATATATATTGTAACCTTAACTGTAAATTTATGATAAATTTTTGAAAAACAAACAAAAAATATGGAATTAGTTAGAAACAGTGTACCGAAAAATTCGTTTTAACAAAATGCCAAGAAATTAATCAAATAGTAATTTTCAATTTAATCTTATATTTTAGTAGCCCTTTTTAAAACAAGTTATATCCTTTAATCCAAACAACTTTTTAAAATTAAATTTACCTAATTTAATATCAATATGAATTTCCCATGAGCCACATTTTTGTTTTATAATCTCGAGTAAAAAGTTACACGAGCAAAAAAAATATCGTCACGCTAGGGTAATTATGACATGTTTCGTCCCTATAATAATGTATTTTTGTAGTGAAAATATTCCTGTTTCGTAAACATAATAATTATATAATTCGGGGAGAGGCTTCAAATACATTTCACATAACATGTGACCAATATTTTTCTGGTTATGTGTCAGAGCTCTTTCATTTTGAATGACATCTGTTTCACACAACCTGTTGATATTTAATAAAACGGATGTGTAGCATAAATGGAAAATATTTGACGATTAATAAAATATCAGCATAACTTCAAAGTTGTAGTTTTTTGAGAATATTATAACTAATTTCTTATTTAATCATTGAAGAAAATAATATTAACATAACCTAAATGAAAGATGAAACCGGACAAAAGGACAGAAACATCTGGCCCCAGATGAGACTGTAATCTTTCTAGTTTCTGTCCTTTTGTCCGGTTTCATCTTTCATTTAGGTTATGTTAATATTATTTTCTTCAACGATTAAATATTACAATGAGGTTTTTAAATCTCAAAAAAATTATTAATAATTAATTTCTTATTCTTCGTACGGTGGTGGAGAGCTGGTGGAGGTCATAGTGGGATGCTGGGATTATTCAGCCAGTCGACGGTATCGGGAGTCACTTGGTTCAGCACCATACCAGTACCATTAGGTACCATAGGGAAACTGATAGAGAGGATTTCTTCTACGATGTGTTCTGTTATTTGAATATATCTACATTCATACAGTTCGGAATCCTTTAGGCCACATTTATGAATCATATGCGCACAACGACTGTGATTTCAACGAATGCCGTTTACTGAGATCCACGTCTTTCGAGGGAGAAAGAACCCTGGCAATTTAATAGTGGGGTCTACAACAAGGTGCTTGTTTTTCACGTCCGAGGTCTGCCACTGAGTTCGCCACGACTCTTTAGGGGAGTATCGTATATAAAAGCAGTCTTTCGCCCTTAATCCAAAAGTTTCCTGGACGTCAGACGGACAGGTTTGCAAGTTGTGCAAATATTACTACTCACTAACTGTTATGACTAACAATATGTTTGCATGGGTATATAATTAGAGTGGTAGATACTCTTAGTATCACCATAGTGAAAAATCACTATTCAAAATCCAAACTTTGCTTAAAATGGCTTCTGCCATGTTCGGTGACCAGATCTGAATAGCCATACACTTTCAACCATTTTTTTACCTATTTTTTTCCCTGCCCCACTCCATTTAGCTTCACAACATACTCCATGGCTTCGAATAGTCGGAAGCACATGCAAAGTAGAAACTAGGCGTCAAGAAATTTGCAATACGTTTTGTATTAAAAAATAAAGGGCAGTGCAACTATTACTATCACGAGCTTGAAATATTCTTAAAAAATATCAAAAGTCTGAGATGTATTTGCACATTATTCAAATATTTTTCATTTATGAAAAGGGGATTGAATTGAAATGAAGTCTGCCAGTAAATACTGGTTAATAATTACATTTTAAAGTTAACAGTTCTATAAACTATTATTTATCATCATTCCCTCGATGCCATTCTGCTACCATCAAAGCTTTGAACGCATTCAAAGGACCCCGTGAATACATTGAAATGATTTTAATAATGTTCTGCCTTTTGCCAAAGTTCGCAATCAAATATTTAATAATTCTGTATTAATATCGATTATTCAAGTAATCTTTAACTTTGACTCTAGACTTAGAGGTCACAAGTTCAAAACCCGACAGAATCGCGTACAAAATATCTCATAAATAATCTGAGCTTTTTAACAACAACAAAAAAAATCGAATAAAATTCTTAAAGTCTTTTCAAATGTTATTCCATATAGGAGTATTATTATATTTTTTTAACGAAGTAATTGTTAAAGATTCCTCTATCGCGAAATCGCGAAAAATCATTTCCTTTAATGGCTTATATCTCATAATGTAAAGCAAAAATAAATAAAATACTTCTCACGCGTACTATTGTATAATATTTACTAAACCGTTAATTGGTGGTTCGGGCATGTAGAGCGAATGAATGAAGAAAGGAGTGTAAGAAGAATCTATGACGCGAATGTGAATGGAAGAGGAAGCCGGGGACGCCCGAGGAAGACATGGCACGGTCAAGTGAATCAAATACTTGAGTCGGGACATGTTAGAAGTCGGAATAACAGAAGAGAATGTATGAGGCGTTGTATGAATGTGAATGAAGCAAAAAGTAATGCCAAGATCGAGTTGTTTGGCGGTCCGTCTTCTCTGCCTACCCTTCGGGAGAAACGGCGTGATGGTTAGTTAGTTAAATAAAAAGTTATATCGTTAGATTTTGACCTCAAATCCAAAATTAAGTTTTGTATGAAACAGGTGGCTCAGCCGTTAACAGTTTTTTTAATTTTTTTTATTAAAAACAGATTAATTAGGTTACGTGATATTACGTTTTCTTGCGTTTAATGACTTTACCTTTTTTTTCAAATTTGCCGATTCATACTTACTTTGATTTATTACGACTATATTTATATTATATATTATTTATACAACCATGAGGAAGGTTCAGGCCGAATCGAAACCGGTTTGGTTTTTGTATTCTATAAAGTGGTGTTAAAACAAAATATTTGATTATGTCTAACCTTATAGTGATCACTCTCATAGTTTAAATGTAATATGATTTTTTTTTATATCTGGAAAATTTTTTCGAGTATTCAAATGTGAAAATTGTATAGCTGCAACAATTATTGTCCTAGAATACTGTTATCAGTAACGTTTCGCAAGGACATCTCTGTTGGAAACATGTTGATAGTTTATACATAATACATGGAAAAATACACAAAAATCTTATTTTTTTTTGTATACTTATCAAATAAAAAAGAGTCATTGGTTTGCTACCAAATCGTTGTAGACGTTCGACAGGGCAGTGGCTGAGATGACATCGCATTTGGTCCCATCTAGGTATTGTAAATTAAATTCCATGGCTGGCTAAGTCCTCCATCATGATAATAGGAATATTTTTCGCTTATTTTGATGGTAGTAAGAGATTTTAAAATATTGTCGAGTTATTCGTAACCAGGGAATGTTTATAATCGTTTTTTTTTAATTTGAATTAAACGAAATATCACACTTCCGGGGATTTTTTCTTCAGTGGTAAGTTCTAATACAAAATTGCAAAATTTCCATTTTGTTAAAAGGTAAGTAAACTTGTTGCTATGTTTTTTTTTTAATATTGAATATTGTAGTGCACTTCCTCCGGCGGCATGTTGATAATATCACCGTCAAACTCAAGGTGTTTCCAACTCGAGATTTTAATACGATCGTAAAAAATCCAATATCTCCTTTTATCGCGGCACCACGCGGATTCCTACCCACCTCTCCCCCACTGAGACGGCTCAACTCTGTATAGAAAATCAAACTATTTAAGTAACACTTTGTGTGAAATATAGATATTCGTCGCGTTTGATACAAGAACAGGGGGGAGAGGGATAATACGGTAAAAAGTGTGGCTTTTACGTTTTTGCGTTGCGACGTTAAAAAGATATTTCTCCATTTGGATTTCTAAAGGGTA
The DNA here is from genome assembly GCA_022606495.2 of Halesus radiatus. NCBI lineage: Eukaryota > Metazoa > Arthropoda > Insecta > Trichoptera > Limnephilidae > Halesus > Halesus radiatus. The sequence continues at coordinate 55,825 of JAHDVE020004464.1, read as the reverse complement.
AAGTGAGGCAAAAAGAATTTTATTTTTGTTTACGCTTTTCGTTGTATTTCGTATTTTATTTCAGAAATCAGATTGACATGTTGATATATGATAATCTGAATGATTCGCTCGTTGGCAAAAATTGCTTTTATTTTAATTTACTATTTAGTTTTTTTTTCCAATCTTGTTTAAGACGACTTACAAGGACTTTTTTTCCGGATATCCATATTTTAAAAACGGCAGGTGATAATCTTTTTTCAAATATTTGATTAACCTTTTTTTTCTCATCTCTTTATACTTACCAATTATTTATTATATCATACTAAAATCATTCGTAATTGACTACTCTATATTTTTTTTTCTAATCTCTTCATACTTTCATTATTTTCTCTATTTGATATATACATGATTGACGATTCTATACCATTTTTTCGCATCTCTTTATATTTATTTATTATACTTTATTATTTATTCTACTATACTAATCATCTTGACGTGTACTAATAGATTTATTTATTCTTTTTCACATCTCCTTATAATATTTTCTTCTCTATATGTATATATTTTCATACTATGTAGATACTTTTTTTTAATTCCATATAATGTATAATGGCATTTAATAGGAACTAGCTTGAAAATTTGACTGTCGTATAATGGGATTTGATCCTAGTTTGTTAGTTAAAGTTTTCTTATGTTTTTTTTGTTGTTTTTAAATAATTTGTTTAATAAATAAATATTTTTATCATTATTAATCACACAAATGCCTCAGAGATCTCAATTCTCAGCAAACATATTAGTTTCATACTTCCTCTGTCAGTTTCATGCTTCATTCCCACCTTTCACTTCCCCATCGCATTTCCATTCCCATATCCTTTAAAATCACAACATAGTACAATACCCCAATTGGGGATGTCATCACTGGCTCCCGTTAGCAGAGAGCTGTTGGGACTCTTGTGCGATATTCGCATTTAAAAATAAAACTTTACTGCCATACTTCAGAATTAGAACCAGCACTCCAATGTGGGTTGCTAACACTCTAAGTCTTTTCATATCTACCAGCACCGCGCGGCGCAGAACAGTACAGTGCAGACACGATAACATTAGTTGCCTACTTTATCTATGAAGACATTCATATTATAGCGTACGTAAGCTTAACGTATCCACGCACGCACGGGCCAGCACCGGCTGAGATTTTCGGCTAGAATATTTTGACATGCTGGTGGCTGCTTGTGACGTCTGTATGAACTTAAACCGTTAGTACCACCATATTTGTCAGTTGAATTGGTCGGGGAATTTAGGTTATATAATAATAATAAATATGGAAATAGGTTTATAAAATTCTCGAACATGATGTGGCGGAACCTAACTTTCAGTTGACAGCTGTACTCTCGTCTGTACTGTATATGTGTCTGTGCTGCACGGTGTAATGCGAATATTCGCGTCAGTACTGTGCCTGTACTATACTGTTCTGCTCTGCGCGATGCTGGTAGATGTGAATAAACATTAATAATCAATTAGTTCCAGTCTTGTTTGTTTCAAACTAGTGTTTTTTTTATGAAAACAGAACGCAAAATTTAAGTTAAGCGAAATATATTTCCAACGTTAAATACATCGCTTTATAAATCACGTTATTTCCTCCTAAAGCACACTTGTAGAAAGGAAATCATAACAAAAACACATATTACGTACATTACCAACAACACCGATGTTATAAATCATCCCCTAACAAGTAAAAAACGGTCAGTAACAGATTACAGAAACGCGTGTCCGTGAATAAAGTGTTGTAATAATTCTAATAAATTGTAAGCAACCCTTTGGCGAACTCGGCGCCATATTGCCAAGACGGGGGTTGTAGGAGCATGACGCTGTGGACCGGGGGTAGGTTGGAGGTTGTATGATGTGGACGCAGGGCCTGGGATGGAGGGTAGTGAATGATAACTCTTGACAGCTACAACACTACTTGGCTCGGTAGAACAAGGGTCCGTGCAATTCGAAAAGGGTTGAAAAATATACAAAAGTATCTACCTTTCATTGGAATAAAAAAGTATTTTGTATAAATTTTAAGTGTCTGAAAATAGTTCTCTAACTATTTAACAAAATATTTCATTTTGCAGCGTTGTTTTTTTTAAGTCCCCTAAAGGGCACTTTACCATAAATACAATGAAATAGGGACTTTTTTTTTGTAATTTGTTTTAAGGTGTATTGTGAAAATGAATGGAGATAGGAGGGGAAGGAGATGGATAAGGAGAAGTTAGATAAGTACCTGACTACTCAGATCACAGTTTAAAAATGCCTAAAGTCCTTATGCAAATTAACATTAGCACTTAAAACGACATGGGAGATGAACTTAATTAGCTGACATCAAATGAAATAACCCTTGTCCGTCACAGCACAGGACCCATAGTGAGGAGGACTAATAAAAATAAAAATTAAAGATTTTACAGTTGACAAAATATATTAAATTATTTACCGTTTTGTATTTTTAACTATTATTTTGTAAACAGTATTTTATTCTTACACTATACTTATTACATGCGTATCTATAAGTAGCTATTAAAATTTAAAAAAAAAACCCTAACATTTTATATAATGCCGGAATATCTTTATCATCCACGACATCCACGAGTGATCTTTTTTAATGTTCCTCGGGACCTTACAGATGAGTGTTTTCTCAGGAGTGCCTTAACGGGAATCCAGGAAAACGCAGACTTAGAACCCACAGTGAAAACGTGCAAGCTAAGTCATCTAGCTGGTGCTCGGACAGGATCGACATGCCACCGGGTCTACGAGGTGCCTGCCCATCTACGTCACGTGCTGGTGAAGCAAGGAAAGGTCTTTGTTGACTGGAATGTGTGCCGCGTTCGTGACTTTATTGGGCTTACAGTGTGTTCCAAGTGCCAAATGATCGGACATTCCTTCAAGTTCTGCAAGGACCAGCAAAGATGTGGACATTGTGCAGGTGAAGGTCATGCCAGGACAGATTGCCCAAAAGCTGCCGCCGAGCCAGTATGTGCCACCTGTACCAGGTTTGGCAAGCCCGCTGGACATTCGACTGGAGACAAGGACACCTGCCCAGCTTATAAGGCTGCTCTTTCCAAGGACTTTGCCACCATCGATTATGGCGTATAAATACATTGATGACGACAGTGATGTTATCTACACGAGGACTAATGACTTGAAACAGTGGACGGAAGAACATAAAATTGGCCATAATATAGGTAATTTTACTTGTGTTCAACTAAACATTCGATCCATATCTAAATACTGGGATGTTTTACATGCTAACCTCCAAAATTGTTGGAATAATATAGATATCCTAATGCTATGTGAAACTTCAATAAAAAGGGAACATACTTGTCTTTTCGAAATTCCCGGTTACAATAGCATTAGTTACTGTCGCACATCCAAATCTGGAGGGGGTATAACCTTGTATATTCGGGATACTTTACCTTTCACCCAAAATTTACTTGAAACTAAGTTGTTCGAGAATATTTCCTGTATAATAACATTACCAAATAATTCTATACTCAATGTACTAGCAATATATAGACCACCAAATCTTAGTAAACAATCATTTATCAATGAACTTTCATCAATATTAACAAAATGTTCAAACCCTAATGAAAATATGCTAATATTTGGTGACATAAATATTGATTTGTTAAATTATATAGATCCTGTGATTATTCACTATGAAAATGCTCTTTCAAATAACTATTTTACAAAATGTATAAACGACGTTACAAGGGAAGCTATAGCAAATAGTAAAATGACACGAACATGTTTGGATCATATTTTTGTTAGATATAATAGCAAACACAAAGAAACTGACATACTCTACGCATGTGTTTGTGACTTCATCATTGCAGACCACTTTGCAACAGCTGTGAATATTCCGTACTATAAAACTAATAAACGGCCTACAAATAAAGGGCGGAAAGTCTCAATTTTATCTCAAAAACGAATAGATTTTTCAATTAGAAATTATAACTGGAATGCTTTGCTTCAGACAAATGATTGCAATAATTTATATAGTCAAATAAAAAAGCAAGTTTAACGAAGTATATGAAAATAGTAAAATATTTATAGATGTAAAACCCAATGCAAGACCTTGGATTATAAAAGAATGGATGACAGAAGATATTCTATCACACATTAAAAAACGAGATTCTTTATTTAAGCGGTGGAAAAGCTCCCCAACAAATGCAATTTATGAAAAACAATACAAATCTTTTCGTAATTTTGTTACTAAATTAATAATAAAAAGTAAAACAACCTTTTTCAATGATAAATTTAAGAATAATTTTTCAGATATCAAAAAAACATGGGATGAAATAAATAAAATTCTAGGACGTAGGACAAAGAGTAACTGTGACGATGTAATTAGTAGGTTTATGTTAAAAATCAATCTGCGGAAAATGTTACAAACCAATTTGTTAATTATTTTTCAGATAACATAGCCTCAATGGTTCATAAATGTGATTTTAAGGCGTCAAATATTGTCCCGATAGAGTCACCGCAAATTTTGTATATACCACGAGCATCACTCGCAGACATACTGAGTATAGTCAAACTTCTCAAAAATTCAAAGTCCCCTGGCATAGATAATATCCGAATGTTTGACATAAAAAGACACATAGATATTTTGGGTCCTATATTAACCCATCTGATCAACACAATTTTAACACAAGCTGTGATACCAGATGAACTCAAATGTAGTATTATCAGACCTATTTACAAAAATGGGAAACATACTGATATAGAAAACTATAGACCGATTAGTATATTACCCGCTCTAGAAAAGATTCTTGAAAAATACATATCTTTAAAACTAACCAAATACTTGCCAAATAGTGCTTTTCTTTAATAGATCCAATCAATTTGGTTTTCAAAAAAAAAAAGTACTGAAATGTTACTTCAGGATTTCTCTAACTATATAAATAATGAACTGAATAATAAAAGACATGTTTTGGTACTGTTTATAGACAATTCAAAGGCATTTGATACTATAGACCCGATGAAATTGTTAAATATTTTGGAGGCAATAGGGGTAAGAGGAAACTTTCTCAAACTATTCAAAAACTTCCTAACCAACCGCCAAATCCAGGTAAAAAATATCAGACAAATTTAGTAAAAGAAGAAATGTCAAAACAGGAGTTCCACAAGGGTCAATTTTAGGTCCAACGCTCTATATTATCTTTGTATCACTTATGAACAAAATATTCTCGTTTGTTAAACATTATGTATATGCTGATGATACAGCACTTATAATATCCCATGAAAATTTGATACTGCAATAAAATTGTTACAGGTAGACTTTATTTCTTTATTAAAATGGTCACATGACTCTGGTCTAATAATCAATGCTAAAAAAACGAAATTGATGCATATAAGATCCCCGCATGCAAGGTACAGAGAGGCACCTGTAATCATATCCCATTCATTTAATTGCATTCACAATAATACCAAACAGCCCTGCGCGTGTACAAGTATCGAATTAGTCAACCAGTACGTGTATCTAGGTGTTACGGTGGATTGTAATATGAAATGGGACGTACAAATTTCCAACCTCTGTAAGCGACTTCGAGCCATTGTAGGAAGACTCCACAAGATAAAATTATACGTGCCTATAAAAACTATGAAACTAATTTATTTGTCTCTAGCAGAATCGACTATAAGGTATGGTATAACTTCTTGGGGACATTCCTGTAAGACCAACATAAAACATTTACAGCTGATTCAAAACGCCATGGTAAAATTGTTAGTAAGTAAAACAGTTTTTAACCAAAGGCGAGACATTGATATCATGTACAAATCAATTAATGTATTACCTGTTCGTGGTATTTTGTGGCATAAAATTCTACTGCAACATATATCTGAAAGTCCGTATAAGGCAGTGGTGGATCATGTACACAATACACGTTTCACACAAAATATAGGAATGATAGTGCCAATATTTCAAAATAAATATGGTCAACGAACCCTTGAATACATTGTACCATTTATATTTAACAAATTGCCGTACGAATTTAAAAACAATTGTCCTATGATGAAATTCTCACTGATGTTAAAGTGTTGGCTTTTGGAAAGTAACCTTGTGTATTGATGGTAACAAATATGACGGTCTCCATGGTTGTATAGCTCCTAGATATCTGGTGTACTTACTGTTACGGTGTTACTATTATATTTAAGTCTATCCTCATTGTAACCAACCTGTACTGCTGTTTTATGTATATATCTTTTAAATTTTTATTTCTTAATCTATTTAATACTTACAGATGCTTTGATATTTCTGATATTTACGTAATAGTTATATTTTTGTAATATGAATGTTTTTATAATGTTGATATTTTTAAAAGTATTGATGTTTTTATAATATTGATATTTTTATAATATTGATACTTTTATAATATTGGTACTTTTATAATTTTGATATTTTTTATGATATTGACATTTTTATAATATTATTTAAATCGGTGTTATAAGATTGGACTCTAGTATCTCAATAACAAATCTGTAATGCTTTTACCATTATTTTTTCTCTTTTTTTTCTCAACTTATGTACAGGACAAGATGCATGCGCCTAAATATAATAATTTTTGCCCTACATTTGTATGATGATTGTAATTTATTGTTGTATTATATTATATTGTTGAAATAAACTCCTGCTGACAAGCTACTTGCAGTGGCTTAGCGGGTATAAGTTCCCACTGTATATAATTAATATTATACAATAAAAAATTAAAAAAAAAAAAATCTGGTCACAAAACATAAGTGAAGCCATTTCAAGGAAAACTTTATAAAATAATTTTAACTATTCAATATAAATGGTGTACGAAGACATGATCAATATTGTTCCTAATTATAAAAATACATATGTTATGGTTGAGATTTTCACGGGTGTAAGATGTAGAATAATTTTCTCGGTTTACCCCCGTAATGTAGTCCCTTAATCCTGGAGTCACTTAGGTTTTGACTTCTGGATTGAACGGACGCGAGTAAACGAGCATTTCAAAACAAAACTCAAGACATAAGGCATCTAAAGATGGACAGTGTGATTTGTCCGAAACGTCAGGAGTTAAAAAGTTCTTAGGATGATATTACGCGCGTAAACCGAGAATATATGTAGAATAATTATATGTACATTTATAAAAGAAAGACAAATAATCTTAGATTACGAATAACTTGAAAATATTTGAAAATCTCTTACTACCATCACAGTAAGCAGGAGATGCTGATACCAACTTAGCCACTAGCCGGTTATGCAGCAGTTTTTTTATTACTAATCTATTTTGTTAGAAAATTAAATGCTATTTAATCATTGAAGAAGATAATATTAACACATCTCAAACGAAACACGAATCCGAAAAAAAAACAACAGAAAAATAAAAAGGTATCAGTCGCATCTGGGGCTCGAACCCAGAACCTCTGTCTATCCGGGACAACCGCTTTACCGACTAAGTTAATGAGACCAGTTCAATTTACACCATCTTCACCGATATCATACTTCATGTTCAAGACTCGTTAATATTATCCTCCATTTTAAATCCCATATTATTGGCTGCTATCCTTATGCTGATTGCAAAGTTCTTCCCGAACATTACAATCATTTCACCTTTTTATTTTTCTCTCGTTTTTTTTTCCGTTTCGTGTTTCATTTGGGGTGTGTTAATATTATCTTCTCCAATGATTAAATATTACAATGAGGTTTATAAACTTTAATAAGTTAAAGAAATTGAATAAATGTTATTTCTTACGATATTCTTATACAGATATTCTTTCAATGTATTATACCGCACAAAACGGGCAGCGCAGTTCACTGCATAAACCTAATATTGTTATTCGTTATTTTAGAATATTCCAGCGAAATAGTTCGGTTGGATCAGCATTCATGTATGCATGATAATTCCCGCAGTACTGACTCACCCGGTACTACAATCTGCTCCCCAGATTATCTAACTACAGGATGCAGAAAAGCAATAAATTTATTGTTCAATATTGAAATATATAAAGCTCTTAAGCAGCCCTGGCCAACCCGCGGCCCGCGGGCCGCATCCGGCCCGCTGCGCCCATACGTGCGGCCCGCGGTCATGTATGAAGAAATATATTTTATAAGTATCGTGTACTTCAGAATGTCTTTAAAATCAAAGAATTAAGTATACCATTTGTTGTGATAAAAAAAATGTCATTATTTTTGTATAATGTCTGTATGAGCGGCCCTTGGAAAATTTTAGGTCGTCAATGCGGCCCGGGGTGCTTTTTGGGTTGGCCAGAGCTGCTCTAAAGGTAAGGTTAGGTAAATTTAGAAAAAATCTAAATTCGATACAGATTAATATAGAAAGTTGCTCCCACTCTAACCCAAACCAGCATAACCCATCCTATACTATAACCTAATCTAACCTAACCTCAGTGGCGTACATTGTTATATGAAAAAGGTACGCTGTCTGAAGTTTGAGTGTGAATTGGGCATGGAATATTTGAAAATTATCATTTTATTATCATCTTCCAAGTTCATTACCAAATTCACAAGAACATACATTTTCATCTAAATTTGTGGCATTTTTAAAAATTGTTCTCTTATTTTTTATGATACGTTTTTGTCTTAGAGTAGAGACAGATTTTCAGCCTTTATGTACTGCACGCTTCTGCCTAACTTAGCCGGTTAAAAACAACTATAGGCTTATGATTCGTTTTTGTCTTAGAGTAGAGACAGCTTTTCAGCCTTTATGTACTGCACGCTTCTGCCTAACTTAGCCGGTTAAAAACAACTATAGGCAACCATGTTAAAGGTTTTAATTTAAATATGTTAGATTAGTGAATAATTAATAGTTGTAAATAATTCAGTATTATTCACATAATATTACCTAGGCTTCGATGGTTGAAAATTCAATAATCCAATTTTATTAAATACATTTTAAAAATAATGGTACAAATATTAAAATTAAAAGGTTCGGAAAATTGGTCTCCGGAGTTGTCCATGTGCGGAATAATCTGTTTGCAATATTCGTGTATGGTATAATCACAGACCCACAAGGTATATCAGCTTAATTGAGTAGTCGTATATGGTCTTATATCCATAAAATGTTAGATTAATTGATATATTTTACATCACCTGGATAATTTTGCGCAATTTACGTATTTATGTATGTGTATGGTTTTATAAAGTTCAGAAACACAACACCACAACTGTCGCATGGAATGCAAATAAATTCTCTATTTCTCTTTTGCTGAAGGTTGTGCGGGGTTAGTTGGACATACTGCGACACTGGCGCCATCTGTGGAGTTTTGTAGGAAATACCATCACTACGTTTGTGGACCTATTATAAGTTTATGATATGAATAAGAGGTACCTATGTACAGTCCCCTGACAATTTATTATGGCCACCCCGAAATTTTATTATATTTTTACAAATATTTTTTTCTTCACTCATTAACTTTTTTTTTCATCAAAAATTAAAAGAAATAATAATATGGTCTCGACTGCTTCCAGTCAAGTATTTTTTTTTATTGCGCTGGCAACACTGCGTAGCCATTCTGGTAGCTATTTCGTTCAACCTACCGCGGAGTGCGTACCTACATGTTATTTTTATTCTTGATTAATTTATGTTTTGCAAAGCACAAACATTTAAGTGCATAATTTAACCTGTGATTATACATTTATATACAATATTATAAGTGGTTTTTAGGTTTTTCTAACGTTATGATTAATTTTTTTATTTAATTAGTGAAAGTACAAACATTTTTAACCCATATTTTTTTTGTTATTTTTAGTCATGGGAAATGGTTAAAACCAAACTACAAGAAAAAAAGCCTGTGCGACTACACTACTGAAGGAAACAACATGTTCGTTCCTGAAATTTAATTTTTAAAACAAAGATTAAGAGAAAAAGTGATGGCGACCATAATAAATTGCCTGGGGACTGTACATTGCTTTATATACTACTTTGCATAAGAGTTGTGAATATAAGAATTTTTATGGGTCTGCCATTCTTCGAAGTAATTTTTCAAAAAAGGTATGGTGCATTAATTTTTATGCGGTTAACGTAGCAATTTTATGTTTATGGAAACTAAATTTTCGAGCAAACGATATTTTTCTGGAAAAGGAAATGAAATTTTTTAATTAGTATTCCTCGCGTCTATTTGTCATAATAAAGTATGGAGAATATTTAGTGTTCTTCACGCGGGAGATAAACTTACCCGTCAATTTTTTGTAAGCATTTTGAAACATGTGTATGATATTATTTTATTTTTTGGTAGTAATCGTATATGTAATTTCAATATTCCTTGTTTCTAATAATTGAGAAACACAAATGTAGTAAACATCAGCATTAGCAATATGGGTAAATAACATGAGGCCAATTGGCATCATGAATATAACACGGACTTCAGTCGATTGGAAGCACTTGCCGGATATGGATCTCTATTCATAACTGCAAAATACATGACTGAACATGTCGTTGTGGAAAAAATATAAAAAGTAATGATTTAACCTTTCATCGGTTTGACTATAATCAATATTCGTATAAATTGTTTTTTTTTTTAATGTTAATAAACTCAAGGAGCACTTGAAGCCACGGCTGCTGTGACTCCGTTTGTTGAGTTCGCTCTTGGTCGAAAGGATTCGGGCGAAACCGACAATCGCTCACCCTCTTTCCTATTACGCGCGGGAACAATATTTTACAATGATTTTTCAAGGAACGCGTACTCTATTTGTATACCTCAATGTTTCTAACCACAGGTAAGGAACCATTTTTGTATGGTGCATCATTACATACATTACATAGTAAACAATAAACTACTTTATATAATAAATAAGAATAACGTTATTTTTTTATTTTTATTTTATTTATTAATTCATTTTTTGAAACATGCATTCAAACAAATAAGGTACAATGATTATAAACATTTTGTTGTCGTTTTTTTTTTTTTTTTAACATTAAATTATAAATACATCTGAACAACCTATGAGTAATGTATATAAAACAAAAAATCCCACATAGGCAAGGCCAGTGCGTGGGTATACCTGGTATCAGTTAGTTGCAGTATATTGGTTTATTTGTATTAATACATGAATGTTGAAGGTTAGTTAAATAAAAGATTTTAAGTTAGATAAGAAAACAAATCGAAAAACAAAGAAAGAAAAGTGGGGAAAATATACAGTTATAGCAGGAAAAGGTTGATATCTTTGGTTTTAATCCAGTTTTTTATTTCATTTTTGTATGTGTTTAAAGATAATATGTTTGGACACTTACATTCTGTAGATAGAAAATTAAAAATTTTAGGAGCAATAAAAAAAGCATGTCTCTGCGCAAGCCTAGTTTTACACAAAGGTACTTCAAGTACGTTATTTATCCTGTTACTAGAACGATTTTCATTTTGTGGGAATAGTTTTTTTTTGAAAATACGTATTTTAGGCACTGTAGACAATAATTTTTTTTTATATCTAACAGTTCAGCCTTATGGAATAATTGCATGGAGAGGAAAGTACTTTCTTTATGTAACATTATTTTTAGTATTAATTTTTGCGATATTTCAAGTGGTTTAAGGTAAGTATTATATATTCTCCCCCATCCGATTATTCCATAAGATACTGATCATTGCACCAGTGCGTGGTATACCATTTTCATTATTTTGATATCAAGTATGTTATTCAAACGTTTAAATATGTAAGTTAAATACCTTAATTTACTTACAAGCTTTTCTACATGATATGTCCATTTGAGTTGACTATCTATTATAATTCCTAAATATTTAACTGTATTCCCTGAACTCATTTCTGTACAATTATGGCATGTAACAGGGTTGCAAACATTGTTGTGGAACCTTATATTTAGGTTGGTTAAAGGTGCGTCCTTTTGGTATTATAGAAAGGAATGTAAATAGTTTTTTCACAGTTCAGAGTTTAAAGGTTTTGGTTGAGCCATTCTTTGATAATGGAGGTGCATTTATTGGCATTTTCACTGACTTCGTTCCAGGATTTACCATGTACTGTGATTGCAGTATCATCAGCGAATGAGAAAAGTTTTCCCGGTATTTTCATATTACATAGATCATTAATGTAAACGAGGAACAATAACGGGCCGATAACTGTTCCTTGAGGAACCCCGTGCTTCAAAGATTCTTGTTTACTAACATTACCCCCGATTTTTGTACATTGTCGGCGATCAAATAGATAATTTTTTAATAATGACAGACAGTTATTTTTAATTCCTATATTATTGAGTTTTCTAATCAATATATTATGATTAACGGTATCGAACGTCTTTTTTAAGTCTAAGAAAATAGTTAGACTTTTCATATTTGAGTCAAGATTAGTATATATATTTCTTGTTATATTAAATAAGGCATCATCTGTACTAAGACCTGATCTAAAACCATATTGATTTGAGGACAAAAGTGCATTAGACTCTAGGAACTCTTTTAAACCATTGTTTTTAATATATAAATAACTACATGTTTCAGAAGCAAAGCTTTGACGAGGGGAGCTTTACTTCTGAAGCGTGTGGATATTTATATATTAAAAAGTGGTTTAATCAAAGTTATTCTTCATTCAAATAATTTGTAGTCACTTATTCGCTTTTTTACAAAAATTAGCTTTTTTTTAAATTTAATTTATTAAAGTTAATTTTATTTATTACATTAATAATGACGCCACAAAATCATTTCACATCTTTGAAAAAAAACTATTTCTCCACAAGGCAGTTTGGTACAATTACATTCTCAGCAGGAAATAAAACCAGCAGGAATTAATGATTTAGAAAATAATAATGCCATTCAACGTCACGAAAATTAAAGCTCTACAGATTAAAGACAAAAAAATGTTAATATCCTTTTCAGAGAATTCAAAAAATAAATCCAGCATTTCACACGTCATTTTTGATTGGAAAAAAAAGAAAATCAGATCTTTAGATATCGAATATCAATTTCCTGATTTCCTGAGATGTCATCTCACGTTAAGTATGATGCTTACACCACTCTCCTCTTTTAGGGTGGGGAGGGCGGATCAGCTGGGAACGCTGAAACTGGGGGAAGACGGGGCAGGGCGGTCCGACATAAATTGAATATTCAAAAAGTGAGTTATGACAGGAAAAGTTATCTTCTTAATGCGATTCGATACTTAGAATGGAAGTTCGCCCGCGGGACACTCGGGGTAGGTGATGGAACTTTTATATTAAAATTTAAAATTATGTTGGTATTTTGAATCTGATCAATTTATTGGGAGTAAATCTAAAGTGGCTTGAAATGCTTTATGAAAAAACGCGAAATTTGACAGAGAAATTGCTTTTCCAGGAACGAACAATATTTTGTTAGGGAATTTGAATTACAGTAATAAACATCAAAAATAAATTACTGAGATTTAAACATTTTTTGTTATGCGAATATAAAACGACAAGGTTATCATCAAAGTACAAGTATTTTTTTTTAAATCTTACTTATGCAGTGGTGAACTGTATCCTAGGGCTACTGGAGAGTAAGAGGGGACTACGGGCCTGTGTTCCAAACTAGATCGAATTTATTTGCATCAGTGCGCAAAATACATTCCAACGATCGCTGTTTAAAATGTATTGCCTGTATTTAATAGCTAATGATTATTTTATTCTACTATTTAATCTTTCCCTTACGGTACTAAAATAAAAACACGCGTTCCGGTGTTGGGTAGTCATTACACGATAAAAAATTAGCGATTTTTAAAAAAGAACATTCACAGCTAATCGCCTTAATTAATTATAATTGAAGTAAAAAATTGTAATAATTAAGATTTATTTGCTGAAAACATTAAAAATCATCTGTCAACCCTCACGGAACGGGCATAGATCCACTCTGGTTGCAAGCCCGAGAGCTACTGCCGACTACCAACTGAGAGCCATTGAGCTCCTCGCGCTTCTACAGTGTAATATGCAAGAGTGAGATGCGAAGATAGTGTCGCGCTTCCCGCACACTTTTCACGTATCGTCAAGACCCAAGGTCGAGGCACCTACAGCGCCATTTATAAGCGAATTTGTTTCCGATGTTCGCAAAATACCTCCGATGTACCCGATAAATTCTGATTATTATTAATATTATTTTTTTTAAATGAATGCGTAAATACATTATGGAGGAATACCTAAAATCATAACATTGTGTTTATTATTATAGAGATATTGATGGTTATTAGAAGCGACGTGTAGAAGATACCAATCATAGGGAAGGGAGGGTTAATAACACTGCATTTGGCTTGGATATTGGATTTCACGGGTTTCCCAAATTTTTCTGGAATTTCCAACAGCGTTAAAAGTGTGAACATAAATTCACAATTTAATTGACGACCACTGCTAAAGACTAGATGTCATCATGCTTATTGGTACGTATTTTTACAAATGACTGTGTACAGCTATCGTATATAACAGGGGTCAGTAACCTGCGACTCGCGAGTCACTTGCGGCTCTTTGGATGTGAAGGTGCGGCTCTTTAGTTCCATACGCAAATATTATTTATTTTATCAAAAAAAAAACATTCTGAATCGATGAACGAGGATTAGGCGCCATTTCTATCTGTCAGCTACTTGTACTCGATTTTCACCGCACCCCTCCCCCGTGACACTCGTCGTCACTGTCGTCAGTCCGTTGGAAGCTTTCGAATAAAGTAAAAGTAAAATAAGAAGCCAAGTAACAAACGAAAATTTAGAGTCTTCTTTGAAACTTAAAACAACAAGTTATCAGCCATTTTTGTCCAAACTGTCTAAAACCGTGCAAAGCCAACGCTCCCATTGAATTTGTTTGCTTAATTGTATGTTATTGTTTTTTTTTAAGTACAAGTTACATTGTTTAGTAAAGTTTAAATTTTCTACTTGAATAACCATGCAAAGCCATAGCTCCCATTGAATTTGTTTGCTTAAGTGTTTGTTATTGAAGTACAAGTTAGTGTTGTAAGTAAATGTTTAATTGTTTTAATTTTTTCCTTAAATAATAAGTAATTACCAAAAATACCATATATATTATCTAATTTGTTGTGAAAAACACTACTTATATATGAATAAATAGATTTTGTTTTTATGAATAAATAGATTAGTTTTTTTTTTATCATAAAAATTTATTTATGTAATGCTATTTATTGTTGGCAAGAAAAAAATTTGTGGCCTTTTAAAAATTTTGAAATTTTGTAAATTGTAATTTTGGACTCTTCCGACTCAAAGGGTTGCGGACCCCTGGTATAGAATATTAAAAAAATACACATTTTAAAACTTAATTTTTCATATTCTTTATAACTTCACAAGTGGGTAAACAGGAAAAATCTTGATTTCATATTAATGTTTTTTTTTTCATGTAGTACAAACCGATTCTTCACATTTAGTTCAAATTTGAACATGCAGTATGAATTAATAAAAAATCTTTTAAAAAATTGTTCTCAGAGGGGGTTTTCAAAAATTACCGCGGATATTTAGATTTTTTAGTTGGCCGTTCGAAATTGGCCCAAAGGTCGCACGAATTGGATTGTGCGCCACAGATTTAAGACAAGTGAAATTTTACAATTGAAACCAATCATAATCGCATAAGTTAGCAAGATTTTTAAAACCGAAACGATAGGCGCAAAAAGCTGATTATTTTATATTTTGTGGGAAAACGAAACACGTGAAAGCGAAAACTTTAAATAAGTCAATGATACATAAAACGTTATTTCCTCACTAATTAATATTCATATGTAATTTATTGCTTTGTTTGTAATAAACAGTTAAAAAATTATGCTTGTACATGAAAAGAAAAAAAAAACAAACCATTCAGCAGTAACTCAGATAAAAACGATAATTGAACTAAAACAGAGTGAATAATTTAAACATTCTGTTAACGAAAAATGCTTATTTTTTCAAAATTGATTGAGTTGGATAAAGTGGTCCAATCGCACTGGGGATGGCTTCGTTAAATCAACATGTCGAACCGGCTCAAAATAATACGAATCTACATTAATAATTCCATTTTTTTTTATTTCTCTTCTATGCATGTACATTCGTGAAAACATTTTCGTTTGGTTATTTCCTGTCGGAAACGCGGACGAGACTTTTGCTCCGCCTTTACGCATCACTTTTTGATGTTTTTCATTGAAAAAGTCGACGTTCCGTCCATAATTCAAAGTAATGGGTCCATAGTTGCCGACCTATACAGGGTCGGCGCAAACTTTCGCCCCGATTTAACGCTGTAAATTATTTTTAACATTTTTATGCCCGGCAATAAAAAATACCGTGGTATATATCAAACACCTAAGTAAAAAGTCAATTTACCTCCCGGTGAAAAAACAGCCGGGCGCAAATAAGACCAAAACTCCATAAAAACGAATTTATTGTTTCGCGGAAAAAATAATTGGCGAAGCTAGACGGTACCTACTAATAATCCACGGTTCTTTATCCAACAATTGTAGTAGAAAATTAAAGGAAGGAATAAATTAAAAGCAAAGTGCTGTTGGCTTATTAAATTTAAATTCGTCATCAGTCGTTCGTCATCATTCGTCATCAATTCGTCAACACTTAAAATAATCTATATACATATTCTTTTATTTTGTAAAAAAATTCCCGGGAGGGGCTGTTTGTTCCGAGATTGATAAAATTTGCTCATTTGACATTCGAAATAAGAGGAAGGTCACTGTTTACATAAGATTCCAAAAAATAACCCATTTCTCCCTTTCCCACCGCTTAAACAGAATTTTGGTACTTCTTGGTGAAATTTAGCACACTTGAGTTTCAAAATAAGAGGCAAATTCTTAGGTAGTAGTAGGGGTAATACATCACAACCTTAAAACATTATCTCCAAACCATTCATAACGCCGGGTACTTCAGCTAGTATTATATATATATAAGGAAGAGGGTTGGCGTTCGTTTGTTTTTTTTGTTTGTTTTGTACACAAATCCACAGTTTTATTCCAAACTTGATGAAATTTTGCACACTCAACCTTCAAAACAAGATCACTATTTACCCACGATTTCGAAAAACCACCCCTATCCCCATTTCTCACCTCTTAAAACAGAATTTTGGTAGTTCTTAATCAAATTTTGCTGGGTAGGCGTAGGGGTAGGGGTAGTGGTAGTTGTATTATTTTAATATTATTGATTTTGATAAAGGAGTTTAAAATTGGAACAAAACTTAAATACTTGATTTCTCCAAACAACGATTTTAGAGCTAACGTATTTTGCCAGATTACTAACGGTATTATCCTTGCTCTCCCCTTATGCATTATTTACGGGAAATAGTTATAAAGTTGGTACCTCGAACGGGTAAATATCCAAAATAATGATCTGACTTACTAAATAACCATCACAGCGTTTCTCCGCAGGGGTATAGAGGACGGACCGCCAAACAACTCTATCTTGGCATACACTTCTTGCTTCATTCACATTCATACATCGTCTCATACATTCTCTTCTATTATTCCGACTTCTGACATGGCCCGACTGAAATATTTGATTCACTTGAACGGATCAAGTCTTCCTCGGGCGTCCTCCGCTTCTTCTTCCATTTATATTCACGTCATATATTATCCTTATATTCCGTCCTTAGCTCATTCGCTCCACATACCTAAACCATTTTATCGTCCGTTTCTTAATCTTACCCATTATGCTTGCATTCTCATTATTTTTTACACAATCCTATATATGGTTTTACCACAAATGCTTAAGAGATCTCACTTCTACAGCATTTAGTCTACTCTCATCCTTCGTCTTCCAGTTCCACGCCTCACTGCCTCATACATCAGGGTTTGATATGAGCACTCCATTCTGGACTGCTAGCCTCGCTGCTATGGACATTTTTTTTGTTAGCTCCAATCGCGTTTAGTCGTCCGTTAATTGAGTTTTCTGCACTCACCCTTCTTTCAATATCCCTATCAGTCTATCCATCTCTCGTAAACGTACCTCCCAAATACACAAACTCATCGACCTGCTCCAAGTATTCATCATTCACAACTATATTTCACACTGTTTTCATACTCTCTCCTTCAAACACCGTCACTTTAGACTTACTTACATTCATAATTAGCTCTTTCTTTATACTAATTAAATAATTGCTTCATACGCACCAAAATACCACATTTTCTTTACTGTACTAATTGTTTATTTAGTAGAACTACTCTATAATGTTGACTCTTTTTTGCTTCTAAACAGTGTTGTTTGACACAATTTATGCCACCGCACAAAGTACCGCATTTCCTCTGCATTAAGCCCTGCATGAATATTACTTGGATTGTAATATACGGAGTTGTGTGCAAAATGTATTGTATTGCTAACTCAGCGAGACACTAAAAGTCCATATAAATATGTTCAAGGAGAGAAAACACTTTGTGCTTTTGACGTTAATTATTCTTAAGCGGTATATATAACATTCAGTTATGATGTCAGTACGGTGTACAGTTTCTTTTCAGTACATATAATGAATTTGTGCCGCAGTTATTAAAATAGTACTTGGTCAGAATAGTTGATCTGGGCTTGATTCTCGGCCATGGCAAGATTGTAGTTAAATTAAAAATCGATAGGTTGAACCCAATAGTTACGTCGTTTTAAACTAGTAATTTTTTTTCCACAACTTATATATGGGTAGCGCAATCAGAGTGGACTCAAACATCACAAAATTGGTGCATATATACTCGTAAACTTCTGAGATTGATCTCCTTTCTACTTATTATTATTAGTGAGAATGTGACAAAGAATGCATAAATTTAATCTTCTTATTTGAATGTTCAAGAACTTTTTACAGTTATTCGAAAAGTTTTAGAGTATATTTCATCACGTTTTAAAATAACTTTTTTCTAATATATTTTCTTCAAACGATTGGTATTCACTTTGTGTCGTCATTATTAATAAATTAATTAAAAAATATACTTTGTAATCATACATTCCTGACGATAAAAGCATCGCTTTCGAAACTTGTAGATATCTATGTATATTTATAAAGTGGTGAAAACAAAGTATATTTTTCAATTAATTTATAAACTTTTTTCCTTTTAGGAAATTTGAAACAAGCTGTATGCAAGCAATGTATATGTATAAGTACTGTATTCGACTTAACTTTTATGTCAAAATAATCAGTTTAACGACTATCATTAGGTACATTGACAAAATCAAAGAAATTATTCGCAATGATAACTTTTCAAAAATAAGTGCAAAATTACTTACTGAGATACCCAAATTTTTGGGGCTATTCCAATTGATCTATGAAGAGTTTCGTCACTGGAAAGTTGTAGAAATACTTCAAACCTACTATTTTTACACAAAAAAATAGCCACCTCTGTGATGGATTGCCCTGAATTACTTGAACTAATTCAATTAAGAGTGCCCGACAGACAAACCAGATAAAACCACACACCAAGCCTCCCTCAATGCACTAACTCTAAACAAAATACTTTTATTCACCGCGCTTTACTCATTTTTAATACTTCATTCAGTGAGTTCGATTTATTTAACTCATCCCCTCACAACTTCAAAACCTAAAATCAATAAATAACTTTGACACAATACATATTACTCTTCAAAGACCAGACTCACCTAAATATAATTTTTTTAATGTAATTTGAATGATTTGGACGCGTAAATGTATTGTTAGTTCACTTTTTAAATACCTTTACGATATGTAATAATTATTGTAAAGTGTTGGTTTCCAAATAAAATAAACAAAATAAATAAAATATTTCTGACATTCAATACTGTTTTCACACGTTAAAAAGTACGTTAACAATAACGTAAATATCTTTGCATCAACTTTTTTACTGTCCCTAGGGTTTATATTATATATGATCTAACGGATATACAAATCAGATTCAATTTGGATAATACAAGTTAGTTTTATTTAGAAATAAAAACACCACGCTTATTTCACACAACTTTTAAAATAATATTTCTTTCTCCTTTATTTAACCCGGTATTGAATTCAATTTCTCTGAAGACATATTTAAATACATTTGAATAAACTTCCTTATAACAAAAATAGAAGCTTTTTCTTTCGTAAAAGCGTATTTTGAAGATATTTGATTTATTTTTCAGATGTTGTGAAATTTGGTATTTATCCAAAAAAGTATATTCGAGCACTGTTGCGCAGTGGCAAGCAAAAGCGTATTGAAATTTCTTCAAAATAGAGATATTCACTTAGTGGCCTCATTATTAATAAATGAAATAATAAATAATAGTGAATTAAGCAAGCAAGCCATGCAGTCTCACGAAAAGATAACAGCCAAAATATGGGAATGGAATGAAGAGAGTATTGGTAATTCTTAGATTTTTATTTTTTATTGTATAATATTAATTATATACAGTGGGAACTTATACCCGCTAAGCCACTGCAAGTAGCTTGTCAGCAGGAGTTTATTTCAACAATATAATATAATACAACAATAAATTACAATGATCATACAAATGTAGGGCAAAATTATTATATTTAGGCGCATGCGTGATGTACATAAGTTGAAAAAAAATTAAAGAGAAAAAATAATGGTAAAAGCATTACAGTTTTGTTATTGAGATACTAGAGTCCAATTTTATAACACCGATTTAAATAATATTATAAAAATGTCAATATCATAAAAATATCAAAATTATAAAAGTACCAATATTATAAAAGTATCAATATTATAAAAATATCAATATTATAAAACATCAATACTTTTAAAAATATCAACATTATAAAAACATTAATATTACAAAAATATAACTATTACGTAAATATCAGAAATATCAAAGCATCTGTAAGTATTAAATAAATTAAGAAATAAAAATTTAAAAGATATATACATAAAACAGCAGTACAGGTTGGTTACAATGAGGTTAGACTTAAATATAATAGTAACATCGTAACAGTAAGTACACCAGATATCTAGGAGCTATACAACCAAGGAGACCGTCATATTTGTTACCATCAATACACAAGGTTACTTTCCAAAAGCCAACACTTTAACATCAGTGAGAATTTCATCATAGGACAATTGTTTTTAAATTCGTACGGCAATTTGCTAAATATAAATGGTACAATGTATTCAAGGGTTCGTTGACTATATTTATTTTGAAATATTGGCACTATCATTCCTATATTTTGTGTGAAACGTGTATTGTGTACATGATCCACCACTGCCTTATACGGACTTTCAGATATATGTTGCAGTAGAATTTTATGCCACAAAAGACCACGAACAGGTAATACATTAATTGATTTGTACATGATATCAATGTCTCGCCTTTGCTTAAAAACTGTTTTACTTACTAACAATTTTACCATTAAGGTGTGATATCGATAAAAGTGGGGGAAAGTAATAAGGTCTCGTTAGCTCACTGGTTAGAGTGAAAGTTCTGCTAACACAGAGGACCTAGGTTTAATTCCCAGATGCGACGGATACCTTTTTTGTGTCTTTTTTTGGATTCGTATTTCATTGGAGATTTGTAAATATTATCTCCACGATAAAATATTTTTTTCTTCAAAAGATGTAAAATCACTTTGTGGAGTCATATTTATTAATTTCATAACAATTACCTTGTTTAAAACCACTGCATTTAATATGTAAATATTCACATGTTTCAGAAGCAAAGCTCCCCCTCATCAGGATAAATAATATACCAACTAAAAATAATGCCAAGTCAATTAAATATTTCATGAGCTTCATTAAATTTAGTAAAATTATCTAAACGTATAATTATTTGCGAATTAACATGTTTATTGATAGTTAATTCAATATTTTATACCACTGAACTGCTACATTTGATTGCTTTTCATGTACCTGGCAGGACAAGACAGTACCTAAAATTTTATTGTGTCAATTCAACTTCAGCGTCGCAATATTATTCCCCTATGCGACGGATTCAACATCTGGGGAACAAAAGCTTATGGTTCATTCAATTTTTAGATAAAAAAGTTGTTTTATATTCTCGTCAATTTACCGGCACAGTAAGTTAGCAATATCCAATGTGAGGATTACGTAAAAGATATTGTTATTTTGATTATTTCCCCATGGAAAAGCTGTGAAGCCCCTTTGATTGGGTTGTTGGTAAACACTCTTATTCAAAGCAGTTTTCTCGGAAGCTTTATGTAGATATTTTGAAGGGAAACCTGAGACAATTTTGCGGATCCTCAAAGACGAGTAGGTTCTTCGATACCTAAACCCACGCATCTAGATACTTTTGGGGGTGTTGTGTATAGTGTGTTCAGAAAATTGTTTATTTTGATAAAAATAACATTCCCACGTATACGTATTCTCTTTGCCTTCTATTTATTATCAAATTACACAATTTTTTGAAAACACTGGGATATTTTTTCTTCATGTCTGCCAAGACTCCCGTCATTTTTGTTCCGATAATCCATCTGCAAAGCTTTGTTTTTTTCATATACAGTTTCCTTCATAAATTGGATTCTTACACACATTGAACAAAAATCATGTACACTAACACTTATCATAAATTTTTAAACCGTAATTAATAAAAACAAAAAAAATATATACATATATATATAGATTATGTAAATATAGTGTAGATAGAAATCCTCACGTCAAAATACGAAATTACGTTTATCTCAAGATATCTATTAAATTATAAAAATCAAATTAATATTTAAGTGAACTTTACAATTTCCAATATTATAAGGTCTAAATTGAAAATATTTGCATTATCTAAGTTATAGTGGAAAAGGCCAATAATTTATTTTCAACTGCTAGCAAAGCCTTCCAGTGGTAAATCTCATTATAAATTCATGATTTTTAGTCTAGACTAACTCTGTACCCGAGGGCTCAAACCGTAAAAAAATTTGACATTCATTTTCCTGCTATTTTGAATTGAACCTTGGAGGTAACAACAGAACAACAGACGTTGAAACTTAACGTTTATACTGGGATTGAATAGAAGGAATCAAATTCAGTTTAGATAAAATTCAATTCTATCAGTGTCTGTCTACTTGTAAATAATAGAACGGTATAATTTGAATTCAGTTTAATGTACGAAACATCTTCTGAAGATCTGTTATATTATTCTACATCTAAATATATCGTGTTCGTAATCATTCTCTTTTTTCCCCTGAAGACTTTACTAAGAATTAAATTTTAGCTGTTTTTTTACAATTTCATATAAAAAAGAATAAATCGGGACAAATACCTATATTGTGTGAAATTAGTATTTTTTTATTGTAACAATAATTTTTTTTTAAACTTTCTTTTTTGATAAATAATTTGGTTATTAATAAGTAGAGACCTGAAAATTTCGCGTACGCGATATCGCGAATTTTTAAACGAAATTCTATATTTTTACGCGAAAAACGCGAATTTCACCACTTCCACGCGAATAACGCGAGTAATTAATTAAAAAAATTAGTTAGATATGTTTACGTTTGATTACGTTGGGTCACGATGGGATAATTAAGTATAGGTGACGGTAGGTAGTTACGTATTATAAACCTTTGGTTAGGTTTATAAAATTTACCTAATTCTTACCTTGTCTTTTAAAATATTTATTTAAGCACCGATTATTGTTATGAAGTGGAGAATATTTCGTATTTAAAACTTGGATTAATAAATTCTGTCACATCAAGTTCTGTGCCAACTTCTAAAAACCCAGCGTGAAGTTTTCATACGAAAATGTTAAATTTTCCAGCATGAAATAAAACTTCCTCTGTAATCCTTTGTCTTGACACCATATAATTTAATAATTTCATCGCGTGCTCTTGACGGCGCTAGTATGATAGATAACACAACTGTAGAGGGTTGAATGCTGTCGTCGGTGATAAACTTATCCACCTTCCTCTAACTCATCTCCTTTCCCTCTCAACTTTTTTTTTTTTTTTACATGAATACAGCACAAGAGTCCCAACTGCTGCCAACCGTCTGGAGCCAGTGAGACTATGACATTCCCAATTGGGGAATGTTGTCAGGCTGAAGGTATTGGGGAGGGGAAGGATAAGGGGAAGGGGAAGAGGGAGGTGGGGAAATACCTGGCTATTCAGATCTGGTCACCAAACACGGCTAAAAGCCATTTCAAGCAACGTTTCAATTCTGAATGGTGGTCTTTCACCAGGGCGATACTGAGAGTATCTTCCAATCTGGAACGTGCGAAAAGATACAATATATTATTTTTAAATTAATTAATTGTGAAACAACACAAATTAATTAAATAAAATTTACTTGCGCACGCCGGGATTTGAACCCGCGACCTTCGGATTCGTAGTCGAGAGCCTTACCCCTCGACCATGGAGGCCGTCACTTAATTCAGCCTCACGACATACTCCAGTTGGGGATGCCATAGTTCCACTGGATACGAACTATTAAAAAAACTACATATTCGTAAAACGCATTTATTTTGTGGCTTTCCATAAATATAATATAAACACGTACATTTGTTTTCCACCACTTCAATTTAATATGATTATCGACCGGTTTCGAAACTACCCTTCCTTCGTCGGGACTATTAAAACAAAATAATGATAGATATTTATGAATTTTTAGGTGTTGGAGTGAGGGGCGATCAAAGGGGACAGGGTAATTAGGATATATATCTGGAAGAGGACCATACAAAATTTCCTCGGTTATTCATTATGCTGGAATTAATATTTAGGGATTTTCTAATTTATAACGCTTTTAAATTATCTAATTTTGTGCCTTCATTATTACGGTGAAGAATTTGAACCCCTGTATCTTTATTATAAATATGATCGGTAGAAATTATATGATTGGCAAAAAATATTGTTTTTTAAACACCTTAAGTGTTCCGTGATTCTAATATTTACATTACGGGGTGCTTTCCTATGTAGAACCAATCCAACACCTAAATATTCATGTTTGTCTATCATTATTTTATTACTTAGGTTACTTTGTTTTACAAATTTATACGCTTACATTATATTAAAAACTAATTACTATGTTGGATTTATATGGTTTTCTAGACGTCAAGCCTGTTCGCAAATACGAAATGATTATATCGTGCACGTCGATGATCAATGTATGAGACAAATACTTCGTAAGTTAGTCAGATCATGTAAAGCGAAGCATGATGAAGTAATGAATCATCATTTTGGAAAAATCGTATATCAGCGCAACATGAAAAAAGTAAGGATCGAAAATATCAACACTCATTTGTTATCAGTTTTGTTCAGTTTTGTTTAGGAATAAATAAGAATTGATGGGAAAAACGCTAAAAATGCCGCTTGTTAAAAGGTTTCCGCAAAACATTTCCTGAGTTAGTAAAGCAACACGGCCTCAAAAGTTCCACCGTCCCAACCATAGCGTGCTTGTCTATGGTGAGAAACCGGAAAACATCCAAGGCAATTTCCCCCTCCTATTAGGTGGGGAGAATGTCATATCACCATCTGCGCGATTTTCCCACAGAATGAGGGATCGTCCGCAATCCAAGGGTCCCCCCTTTGCTAAAAATATACCACAGTTCATGTGCAGTAAATAATAACACAACACCAAAGATTTTTGGAAGATTCAAAAGTTTTTTTTTTAATTTTACACTTTACGGATGACAACACGCAAACCGGTTTCGGTATAACAGTGCTAATATCATATGTCACATGTCATTCCTGATGAAGGTAGGGCAATGTTGGACACATTGTTACTAATTTCCGATAATAATTTTAGTAATTTGATTTGATATCATCTCACAACATAACTGAAAAAACACTTTTTATAAATGCACAATTATATGAGCGCCCTTGAGGTGAACATTTATAAATGAGGTTAGTATTAGTGTTACAAGTGGAATAAATTGATATTTTTTTATAGAAAAATACGTTATTGGCAGACTTGCCTTTTCAATATATTTTTTTTATTACATTATATCTAGGCCAGAGATTCCCATACATACAAGGAGATGGTGGTAGCCTCAATGGTAAATGGGGGCGGTGAAGGGTAAAAAGGGGACGATGAATGGTTGAAATGAAGGGTGAGGGCAACAATTTTTTTTTTAATAAATTTTCTTTATCGATTCAAATTTGTCGTAGGTACATCATTGAAGAAATCTTGCAAAAAATTTTTACTGTTTTCTATAGATTTATAGATAGATTAACGGTGTTATAACACCTAACCAAGTTTCTCTGAACCTTTTGTCGGGTGAATAATACTGTACTATATAATATAACATGTAAAACATTAATATAAATTTTTGTTTTTATTTTTTTATTCAATATAAATACATATAAAATATTGAATAGTACAGATATATCTAAATAGCAACTTACAAAAAAAGTGCCCAAATCAATGGAGAAAGATTTCTCGTGTTTGAGTTGGGGAGTAGCGCCATCTAGCGACAGTAAGTATAGAAATAAAAGTACATCAAGAACGTAATATAGATAATGTTTATGTTATTGTACAGGATAGTTAGTTACTACAAAATAGAAAACTAAAAGTGCATGATAATAGAAATGCAACAATAAATATTTATCAAGATCAAAAAACATAACGGAGATCATCGGTGATGAACAGAACGTGTAGGGTATAGAGTCGACCGCGGAAATGAGAATTATTATCTTTCAGTCACAGTGTATATATTTAAATTTCATCGTATTGTCGTGTAAGAAGAAGGGTAAGGGGGGCGTTGATGAAATTTTTTTTATCAAAAAGTGGGCGGTGAGACAAAAGAGTTGAGAACCTCTGCTCCAGGCGTACAGAATTAAATATGTATAACATATTAAAGAAAATTTTCGTTCCAACTGTTCCAAGGTATGAAATAGACAATAATCAGTATTGTTCCAGAAACTTCAGTAACAATGTAAAAACTTTGACATCTGACATACCTTTCTAGTCTGATTTATATATTTCATTATTTCAAAGCAGTGGCAAATTACGTTCAGTGTAAAACTGAGTACGACCCGGTAACCTAAAAACAGCCAGAACCGTGCAAAACCGCGAGGAACATTTTAGAATATTTTTTTTATTTTTAATGGTACACTTTCGCTAATATTTCAGGGTTCGCGCAGTTTAATGGCTGCAATCTAAGTGATTCAATCAAATTTATTCGAGTCATTAAGATCAACCGATGATGCAAATGTGGAGCTAAATTGCGCTACATTAAAAGAAAGGGGGTTCCTTTGGGAACCTGCGAAATGTGGCCATCACCGTATAGAAGGGCGGGTTGCTAAATTTTCGTATTCGAGCTTGGAATTTGATCCAAAAAATATTATTCATTTTCCTTTTTTGATTTTTGAAAGTACCAACACAATTAAAAAACGAGCTGGTTGTTTTTTTTTCTTGGAGCTTTTTTACTCGGGTTTATTTTTATTTTTATGTAATACCACAAGAGTCCCAACTGCTCCCAACCGTCTGGAGCCAGTGAGATCATGGCATTCCCAATCGGGGTATATTGTGAGGCTGAAGGTAATTAGGAGGGGAAGGAGATGAGAAAGAGGAATATGGAGAAGTACCTGGCTATTCAAATTTGTTAGCAAACACGGCTAAAACCAATTCAAGTGACGTTTCGATTCTGAATGATGGTCTTTCACCAGGGCGATACTGACAGTATCTGCCACTCTGGAACGTGATGCAAATATACTGCATATTATTTTAAATGAATAAATTGTAAAATAACACAATTTAATCAGATAAAATTGACTTGCGCACGCCGAGATTCAAACCTACTACCTACGGATTCCGGGCAACGACAATAACCGCCAACGTCTATGACAGCCGTCTTACCAGCCAGTAGCGTCATGTATACGATAGTGAGAATTTTCTCTATTTCGAACCATTTCGAAATGTGCGGTTTTAGATCGTTTTTTAAAACCAATAATAATTGAAAATGAAACTTTAAAATAAACGTATTTTTTAGTTAGATTAAGAGAACCAGAAAAATGAACTTTAAATCTTCCACACATATTTAACGGTATCCACAGTTTGTCAAAATACCCCATAACACTAGTTTATATAAAATACTATCTGATGTGTACCCGGCCTTGCTCGGGATTATTATTTTTTTTGAAGTTGTGAATTTTTGCTTGTCGTTCGGGTGCCATAATTGATTTGACCGCGAAAGTAATGCCTTATGACGACTATTACTATTCCGAAACAAAAAAAAATAAAGAAACATTCATTTGCAAATTTCGTTTTAATCCAAACATTTATTTTTTCAAAACATATAGAAATAATATAGTTCTTAAGGAGGCAGCTACTTAGCTGAAAATATTCTACTCAAACAAACCTTCTTCTTTTGTATATGTAATCTGTGGATAACTAGAATAGTATATCGATTAATAATTTTAAAACGTTATAGCAACAATTTTACATATTGGATTTCATTCAAAGTACTCTCTAAATCTCCCAGGCACTAATGAGAACAAACTGTACTATTTTCAGCGAAACTGGTAAAGTAATTTTTGAGCAAATTGAGGACACACAGACAAACATTCATTTTTGTATGTAGAGATTGTACATAAAAATGGATGTTTGTATT
Source organism: Halesus radiatus (assembly GCA_022606495.2). Lineage (NCBI taxonomy): Eukaryota > Metazoa > Arthropoda > Insecta > Trichoptera > Limnephilidae > Halesus > Halesus radiatus. The sequence goes on along the minus strand of JAHDVE020004464.1, from coordinate 27,483 downwards.
CGAAACAAAAACAAACATCAAATATTTTGTATGGGTAGGTCGGTAGAAAAATACCATTATACTGAATTGTAAATAATGGATATCTCCATATACCTACATTCGAATGAACCAAAAAAATTAAGCATTTGTCAATTGTTAAATTTGACCTATTTCCATTACATTTTTTTAAGAATATTCGTAACAAAAATATAATAACAGAGGTAATAGGTAACTATTGTACTGCCCTGAGGTATTATGAAAGCAAAAATAATGTGGTAGAAAACAACAACTTAATGCTCCAAATAGAAGCAATTTCAAAGTATCGCTATTAAATATACCATCGATCAGTTATAGATTCGATTATTGCACCTAACAGTATATCAAAGAGTGGAAGATACTCTCAGTATCGCCCTGGTGAAAGAACACCATTCAGAATTGAAACGTTGCTTGAAATGACTTTTAGCCGTGTTTGGTGACCAGATCTAAATAGCCATGTATGTGCCCACCTTCCTCTTCCCCTTCTCCTTCCCTTCCCCAATACTTTCAGCCTCACAATATTCCCCAATTGGGAATGCCATAGTCTCACTGGCTCAAGACGGTTGGAAGCAATTGGGACTCTTGTGCGGTATTCATATAAAAATAAAAATAAAGTAAATTGCCTAAAGGCGTAAATAAACGATGAGATCTTCATACGAGTTTTTATTCAACGTGTAAACCCAAATATCGTCGCAGAGGACTGAAAAGTCACTAACTAACAAATTGACAGACTTGAGATTAATGGGTGTTTTGTGATTGCAATTTTAAATGTCTATTTAAGAGTGCTAATAATAGTTTTTTTTTACAATAACATTATTAAACAATAACCTATTTAAAGCATCCTTGATTGAAGTACTAAGCATTGCTGTATAATTTGACAAATCATTATATAAATAATTTATTATAATAATTACTTATAACTTAATCGTTGAAGAAGATAATATTAACATATCCCAAATGAACCACGAAACCGAAAAAAACAACAGAAATTAGAAAGATTTCAGTCGCATCTGGGACTCGAACCCAGGACCTCTACCTATCCGGGGTACCCGCTTAACCAACATAGCTAATGAGACCAGTACAATTTACGCCATTTACACCGATATCATACTTCATGTTCGAGATTTGTTAATATTATGCTCCATTTTTATAAATCCCATATTATTGGCTGCTATCCTTATGATGATTGCAACGTTTCATCCCGAACTCAATTGCAAATCTCGAACATGAAGTATGATATCGGTGTAAATGGCGTAAATTGTACTGGTCTCATTAGCTAAGTTGGTTAAGCGGATACCCCGGATAGGTAGAGGTCCTGGGTTCGAGTCCCAGATGCGACTGAAATCTTTCTAATTTCTGTTGTTTTTTCGGTTTCGTGGTTCATTTGGGATGTGTTAATATTATCTTCTTCAATGATTAAAATATTACAATGAAGTTTACAAACTTCAATAAGTTATAAAAAAAATAAATTGAATACTTATAACTTAATTAATTTAACTTAACTTTTTTCCATATTTTTTAGTTCTCATTGAAGCATAATGTCAAACCAAACAAAAAATAAAAACAAAGTAGTTTATCAATATTCAAAGATGTTTTTTCCTAGATTGAAATTCATAGATTATTCACGTCCACCTACCGCCACCTTTGGAGAGTATGACATCAGAGATTGATCAAAAGAAACTTTGTATTATATTCGAAACAGCAGATGTCACAAAATTTGTATTAAAAAATTCCTTTGTGAAAAAAATATTTTAAATTGCAATACATTGGCGTATTTTTACACAGGTAGGTTATTATTAAATTTGCCTGATGTTTGAAGATTGGACTTCAAAATGAATTGCCTCTTTCAAAAATTCCCCCAAAAATTACTCGGGTTAGGTTATACTTCGTTAGATAAATAATGAAACGGCGGATCGAGAGGCTCCAAGGCGCTATGGGGGTTGGAAGAATAGGGGTTGAAGTGGGGAGGGCGGTCGAAGAAAAAATGTTGCATCTCGAAAAATTCCACCCCCGGAGTGGAGGGGAGCTCACAAAGGACAGCACTCGCCGGAGCATTGAAAGGCTGTGTGCTGTGTATCCCTTTCACGAGAACACCTTTAGAACACAGCCTGCCTTTGAGGATGCCAGTGAATCTGAAATGGTTTGGTTTTCGTTTTGCAGAAGCGTGATTTTTTTTTTTTTCTAAAGCATTATAAAGTACAACAAATTGAACAAATTAAAAACGTGAGAATAATTTCCCGATGCCAATTAGGGGCGATTTGTTGATTGAAACATCTATCTTCCATAAAATTAAATCCTCTGACGTAGGGATTCATAAATGGGTGGCGGTGAAATCCTACAAAAGGGAGGTAAAGGGCTTAAATGGGAACGAGGGTAACAATTGTTTTTTTTAATAAAATTTTCCCAATGATTTCAATATTGTTCTAGGTACAATGTTGGAAGAATTTTGAAAAAAATTAACTGTTCGACTATTTTTTTGATTTATCGATGGATTATGAGATTTTATTTATGGTGTTACAACACCTAATCATGTTTCTCGGGACCTGTTGTCAGGTGAACAAAAGAAATTATTATTTTATCGAAGAAAGCAATCACTTTGAGGCTTGAGACGATAATTTAAATGAAAAAAGTAATACATATAAATAAAATAGGTTTGGGCTTTACAGAAGCATTATAAATATGAAAATCATATAAAAATAATAATTTCCGTATTTTAAATCAATTACATTTAACCCAAAGTCCGATTTTAAGGACGTTCCCTTTCTTCCCCTCCCCTTCCCATACCCCTCTACCTACACCCCTAACGCCGCTCCTGTGATTTTTTGTCCTGTTCTACTCTGATATACTGCCTCTTTCCCCCACATTCACTGTCTTCATTATAATAATAATAATAATAGTTATTTATTTCTGAAGGTATGTAGGGGTAGTGCAATGCAATATGTTCCATAAGTAATAATAATACAAACAAATAAATAACGATAGGTACGTAAAATAAGAGGAAGAAATAAAAAAAAAAAAAAAGATTAAACAGTAAAATATGCAAAATAAGTTCATTCACTACGAGAAAAATGAAAAATTAACAAGTTTATGGCGGATATTTGATGGTTTGCCGTTTCCAAAGGGCCATCAATGGAGACTCCATCCATATAGCCGTAGCAGTAATGATATATCTATGTATGTTAATTTAGTTTATATGTGTACATTCCCGATGAAAGTTGAGTATATAGGTTGTTATCGAAACCGGTCGACAATGCATCAATATAAATAAAATAAAATGGTTCAAAACAAAATAATTCTTTCATTTAAACAAAATATTCTTCTTCACAGTTTGAGGACGCTCTGTGTAACGGGTGTTCCGAGCGATTTCTTCGGGACGCTCTTCACAGTCCTTTGGCAGGCCGTATATGAAAACATGATGATACACCCTGTACTCGTACACTCACCACCCACTATCAGCACCCGCCAGTAGTGTGTGGGCTCGCAAGACGACAGAAAAATATTATTCACAAATAAAACACCTTTCATCCCAACACATCCCACCCGATACATTCATAATATACAATATACGTGTATATATCAATACTCACGTACAAAAAGGGTGAATCGCTGGAGTTGAAATTTTTTTTTAAATCGAAAAATGTATCGAACGTGTCTATACAGTGGATTAATTTAAACAGAAAAAACATATTTCTGATAACCAAATATAAATTATTGCATAACACGTTCAATAACCAAGCCGAGAGCTGATCTTTCACAACACCGAGCCAAGAGCCTATATTGTACCACAAATGCAATAGCAAGTCAAGATTGCACCACAAATGCAATACGGAGTCGAGATTTCACAACACGTGCACATAATGTTCGGCTGCGCTACACGCCCTATAAGAAGCATACGCACAGCGGTATGTACTAATTTTCATTTTAACCGCTAAATGGACAACATGTCCTCGCTTGGATATCTCCAACTGCCGCTACCAGACAAGAACAATCTTCTACATCCAGCAAACGCTGACGTTACCACCTACTACCTCAGCGACCGACCATACTGGCTGGTGCTATAAGTCAAGTACGCTCGGAGCGACAACATCTCCATTGAGAAACTACCAAACGCCTTTCTCAAGAGGATTCTAAAATCACAATGGTCGTGCGTCCCTGTGTGCCGATGCCTAAATATTTACAATATTTTTATACCTATCTTACACATCTCGTACAATATCTCTTTTTAAAGTGGTCGGGCTAATAGAATTGATCGCTACAAAATTCCGCCCTGGCGCATAACCCTTGGTTCATTTGCATTTATACTTGATAAATCCACTTATACATACTCTTCCCTTAATTGACAGCTTCCGTGGTCGAGGAGTAAGGCTCTGTAGTACAAATCCGAAGACAGCAGCTTTTTATTTTCATTCATATCCCTTGAAGAGTTTTATCCACTGTGTACATTTGTTACTTAATTTTATTTTATTGCTACCGTTTTCGACACATCCGTATCGTTACATTAGCCTTGAATTCTTTCCGAATCTAGCTGAAAGATTTTACTTCTCTAACTACCATGTCGCTGTAAGCTAAAAAAAAGTTTTACCTGTAAATATATAAATAGAATGGAAGATACTCTCAGTGTCGCCCCGGTGAAAGACTACCACTCAGAATCGAAACGTTACTTGAAATGGCTTTAGCCATGTTTGTTGACGAGATCTAAATAGCCTGGTATTTTCTGGTATCCCTTCAGCCTGATGACATATGAAAATTGTTATATATAGAGATATACAAATGAAGTAACATCAGCGTTCGAAATATGGGCAACCAAAATGAAGCCAATTGACATCTCATAGATAACACAGGCTTCAGTCGATTACAAGACCTCGCCGGGTAATGGATAACCGCAAAATGCCTACACGACTGGACATATCGTTTTAGAAAAGATAGAAAAAGCGATGGTATTACATTTCATCTGTTTTACCATAATCAATATTATTAAACTCAAGGAACATTTGGAGTTGGAACCCCGTTAGGGAAAAAGCTCAGGGCCATGGCGCACCGCGGTCAGCCGTGCTACGACTCAGTTCGTTGAGTTCATTCGCGGTCGGAATGATTCGAGAGACATCGACAGCCGCTTCATCCCTATTTGTGCTTCCCGCTAGGGAACAATATTTTACACTTATTTTGCAAGGAACGTAGACTCTATTTATATACCTCAATGAGAAGTAATGATTAATTGTATTCACTGCGGTCGGGAACAGGAATGGCCGCATTTTTAGCCAAATAAGCCCGAAGTATCAACCTCTTAAAATGTATGCGATCTGTAGTGATACATCCTGTTTAATGGATTGTCCATATTAGTAAGGGTTGGGATAACAGATTGAGATGTAAGTAGAAAGGTACGGTACGTATTTCTTCATTGAAAGTCCGCATTGTCCATTCACCCCTCATAATAATTGATTATTTTCTTAAAGCCTCAGTGTTCGAGCACTTTCTTGAACTTTTTTTTAGGGTTTCGGGGCTTCTTTGAAGTAAAACGACCATTTTGTGTAAACATTCATTGAATAACTCTATTCGAGATCATAGTGTGATCAAAGAAGGTATTGAAAATTGAAAAGACTACATGAAAATATGCAAGGTAACCTTATATCCTGCAATATCTATATCTTAAACTAAGTTTGAGCTTTGATCGAACTATCAATAGAAAAAGTTGTCTGATTCTGACATATGATATCATCGTAGATGGATAGTGGATCTTACAAACAGCTAAAAACGTTTTATGTATAGTTCCAGTTACTCGTATTTAGGATGAACGAAGTATGTATGAAGAATGAGCTAATGATGAATGTAAGTAAGTCTAAAGTCATGGTGTTTGAAAGAGAGAGTACGAAAACAGTGTGCAATATAGTTGTGAATGATGAATACTTGGAGCAGGTAGATGGGTTTGTGTATTTGGGAAGTATGTTCACGAGAGATGGAAAGACTGATAGGGATATTGAAAGAAGGGTGAATGCAGGAAACTCCATTAACGGAGGACTGAACGCTGTTGGCGCAAACAAAAAGTTGTCGAAAGAAGCGAAGCTGGCAGTCCACAATGGAGTGCTGATACCAACTCTGATGTATGGCAGTAAGGCATGGAACTGGCACAGGAAGGATGAAAGTAGACTGAATGCTGTAGAAATGAGATCTCTGAGACGAATGTGTGGTAAAACCATGTATGATCGTGTGAAAAATGTTGAGATTCGTAAAGAATGCAAGGCTGATGTAAGCGCAGTGAGCAAGATTAAGAAAGGGACGCTTAGATGGTTTGGGCATGTAGAGCGAATGAATGAAGAAAGGAGTGTAAGGAGAATATATGACGCGAAATGTGAATGGAAGAAGAAGCCGGGGACGTCCAAGGAAAACGTGGCACGATCAAGTGAATCAAATACTTGAGTCGGGCCATGTCAGAAGTCGGAATAACAGAAGAGAATGTATGAGACGTTGTATGAAAGTGAATGAAGCAAGAAGTGTATGCCAAGATCGAGTTGTCTGGCGGTCCGTCCTCTCTGTCTACCCCTTCGGGGAAACGGCGTGATGGTTAGTTAGTTAGTTAGTTAGTCCAGTTACTTGTAAAACTCCCGAGCTCGACCGCAGATTGCCAACAAATAAACAAACTAAACTGATTTTTGCTCGTTTGTTGACGATCTGCAGTCGTGCTCGGGAACGTTGATAAATAACTTACATGGTCGATTAAAATCCTTATCGATTAATTGTGCTAAGTACCCTAGAGCTGAGAAAATCAAGGAAAATTTCATCATTCATATCCCAAAAATTCTCACCAAATTAAAAATTATACGTACCGACCGATACGAGACAAATTGCTACCCTTTTCTTCAACTTTTTATCAAACAAACTAACAGGCACACATCTATAAATCGAATGCATAATTTTTTTTAACAGAATTGAGAATATTGTCGACATATTTGGATATTCCGTTTTACTGCTGAAATAATAATAATAAAAATCATGTTTTATTATCTTCCTTTTTTTAATAACAAAAAAAAACAAACACTGATCCTACTGGGATTTCACGTGCGGACAATTTAAATTACAAAATATGAAATTACATTATATTAAATTGATGTGGTTGATAAAAATAAATAAATTATAAGATGAGTTATTTTACGTGCAGTTGAACGGTTTCAGTGTTAGTCTGTATTTGGTGTTAATATATTTTCTATTTCAGATCTCCCTATGTAACCTTTCCAGTGTTTTATTTGATTTTTTTAAATTTATTATAGTTTTGTTGTCTAAATTTTGTATGGTTGCTTGTTGTGTATGTTTTTGACTCTGAGATCTAGTGTTTCTAATATGTGTGATTGTTTTTATTTCTTATTTTTTTATATTCATGAATGTAAAGTTGTATTGTTTTAGAGTATAATGGTTTTAACGATAAAATCTTAAGTTTGTTGAGAATTTCGTCAGTGCTAGTTCTTACGGGGACTTTAAGTATAATTTTCATGATGTCTTTCAGTGTGAAATGAACTCTACATAAATATTTTTCTGAAATAAACAAGTTTCAAATTTACGTTTCTGGTTACATATTTAATTTAATAATGTTATTTTTAATTCTTAAGAACTGTTTTTATTGTTTGTAATTTCACATGTTTTTGATTCCTAAATTGTGCTTTGTTAAACAATATCATTATTGCGTAGCAAATATTTAACACAACTGCTTTGTATTGTTTTTAGGTAAAAGTCCACTAGAGCGTAAACAAATAAATAAGAACTTATTAAATAAATTATTGAATAAATAAATAAATAAGAACTTGGAACAGAATGTTCGAAGTGCCCCGAGAAAGAAAAATAAAATAAAGTGAAGCTTTCATCTAGAAACTTCCACTAAATGACTGAAGTGATTGTATCTAAATTTCATACGACACGAACACATTTTGATAAAGCTCAATTTGCAAGTGAGATTACAGAAAACCGTTTTATGGCAAGTGATTTACGTTAGACTCGGTTTCATGAAAGATACAACCCTTTAAATATCAAATGTGACACGGCTGGCATTATTAACACGTGACATGACACGTAATAAAGCCCTAAAACCTTCGCAGATAACCCTAAACTTTTTATCTCATTATATAAAGCTGCATTTCAGGAAAGCTCTAGCGATGCCGGATGCAGACATCTCGTGTACTGATCCTGTCAAAAGATCGAGTTTCACACCCAGAGGTTATACTCGGAACACAATGAGTTCAAAACTTACTTTATTCAAAGTTTCATAATAATTATATACTATATCAAAATCCATTGAATTAGGATTCAAAGATTGGTTTTAAAGCTTCCAAGAAGGTTTTAGATAGTGTTTGAATAATGTTTGTTTATATCAAACAATATGTAAATATTTGTTGGAAGTTCTGTTTTGTTGTCGTTGAAGTAATGCAACGATATGGTGGAATGGTATAATAGCCTTAGGATGGCTTTTGAAGTTGGAGTCGAAGCTCATCTCTGGTGGAATGATAATTAAATGTTTCTTGAATGTTGTGGAACGATCGCGAAAATAGTCGTCTGTATGCAAGACATTACATATGTCGGCGACTTATATATACAGGGTTATCCAACATGATAAGATTTAACCGCTATATTTCCTAAGACGTTATTTGCGAATGATCTATATAGCATTTGAAACATGATGTTTGAATGTTTTCAATCCCACCGCTACATCGCTCATAGGTTGCGCAAACGACCGCTAGAGTGCTCGCGCTCCGAAGCAGCTATTTAACGTCAGTTGTGAATAAAATGGCTACTATGCAGCATAAGGTTATCTGTGTTCGCGAGTTCTGTACAACTGAATCGGAAACTGTCGTACAGCGTACTTTAGTCTCCATTTTCATGTTGAATCTCCAACCAGAAATAGAATTAGTCATTGATTGACGTCACCAATTTGACCAAACCGCGTGTCCTTTGTAATGGAAAAAGCCCGGGATGACCGCGTGTATCAGAGGAGAATGTACGAAATTGAGTCAATCATTTAAAAAAAAACCGTATAGCTAACTTTACTTCCGAGTTTCACAAATCATTTAAAAAAGTTAAATCAATGGAAATTAAAAATAATTTCTTCAAAAGATTGGTATTAACTTTGTGGCGTCATTATAAATAAATACCTACTATTTCAGTACATACTTAAACCTTTTTATGTTTATGTTTACAATTTGTCTATTATAAAAGCATTGAAGAAAATAATATTTACATAACCTAAATGAAACATGAAACCGGAAAACAATTCTCTTCAAATTTCACGTCGCTATGACTCACCGTTCGGAAGTTGTAGACTTATGGAGACATACGCGACAGATATTCATCCTTATTTTGAAGTTTGAAAATCAAACAAGCTTTTATGGAAGCACTATAAAGAAATAACATTTACTCGTATGTCTGAGTGTTTTTCGTATTTTGCGATTCAGATTATTTAAAAACAAAATGCTTGTTTCGTGTTAAAGTACACTTAAACAGTTCTGCGCGAACATACTTTGAATGTATAATTCGGAAACGAGGAATTTTTTTCTTTTTTTTCTCCTCTTTCGCTGAATAACCAGGTTATTTATTGTGCAAATTTATAAACAGCTTTACTCAACGTGTGCCGGGGATGAATTCAAACTATAAATTTCACGTTTTAGCCCTTCTAAAGCGTTTTATTTTAAAATCCAATTTGAAGGTCTGAAAAAACCGTCTTGTTTTTAGGGGTACTTTAAAATAACCAGCCTTCTAAGTTAAAAGGCTATAGTTCTGTTTGGTGCTGGATTTTTAAGCTTTTTTACATTTAAGTGAAACGCTGTTACTTTGTGAACCAACTTACTACCCAAAAAATATTAACGTTCTTTTATGAACACTCCAACAGATTTCTGAAATAATCTAAATGTCCATTTCTTTCATAATGTTATTTTATTTCATAATGTTTTACAAAAGTCACAAAAAATGTGACCTTACTGGGATACCCCGCTCTAAAGTAACATCGTGCATGGTTTTATCTATGGATTTTAAATTAGGTGAAGTTTTTTGTGAGTTTGTTAATTTTTTAAATAAGTTTTCGTAATTATGTTAAAATATTATTAGAGGAAAATTATAATGCAAATATTATCAAAAATTCTAAAATCTAGAAGAAAACATACCGTGACCGTTAAACTCTGTTCGGTTGCAACATCATATCTATATTGTTCCTTCCGTATCCGTAATCCATACCTTAATACTTCTTTCGAAGTCGATTAATTTTGTAATGAGTTTTTTTTGGAGGGAGGATGTTAAATACTTTTATAGAGAAATATTGCAAATTTCTTTGTTCAAAAGTCGTTGTAGTTGTAGGTTGGTGGAATTTAAGTAGTAATGAGGATCTTGCGAATCGGCAGTTTGTATATGCAAAGTTATCATAACAATTATTATTTTTATAAACAATAATTATTAATCTAAAACACTCATCCAAATTGAAAAAACCTTCCGAGCAAAGATAAATGTCGCCGGCAGGACTCGAACCCGCACCTTTCTAATGTCCGGTCAGATGCTCTACCGTTGAGCTACGTCGGCTTATCGCAAACCCGCCAAGTTAATCAATACATACTAGTGTTTCATTCAATAATTACTGTTTTTATTATATTTTCACCTGTAAACAACCAACTTTATTAGTATGAGAGAGGCTTGTAACGGCTAAATCCCTCAAATAGATGGCGTCGAGACAAATTATGTCTACATTTTATTGGTGAAAATCGCTTTGACTTGTCAAATATTTATTAATTGATAAACTAAAGTTCTTTTTAAAACTTAAGACAAGATTTTTGTGCATAGTGCAAAGGGTAACAATTATTATTTTTATAAACAATAATTATTAATCTAAAACACTCATCCAAATTGAAAAAAACCTTCCGAGCAAAGATAAATGTCGCCGGCAGGACTCGAACCCGCACCCTTCTAATGTCCGGTTAGATGCTCTATTTACAGGTGAAAAATATAATAAAAACAGTAATTATTAAATGGAACACTAGTATATATTGATTAACTTGGCGGGTTTGCGATAAGCCGACGTAGCTCAACGGTAGAGCATCTGACCGGACATTAGAAGGGTGCGGGTTCGAGTCCTGCCGGTGACATTTATCTTTGCTCGGAAGGTTTTTTCAATTTGGATGAGTGTTTTAGATTAATAATTATTGTTTATAAAAATAATAATTGTTACCCTTTGCACTATGCACAAAAATCTTGTCTTAAGTTTTAAAGAACTTTAGTTTATCAATTAACAAAGTTATCATGGTTTTTGAATGCGTAAATTAAAATATCTTTGCAATATAATTGTTTGAAAGACATTAAATTCAGGGCATTAAAAATATAGTCTATAGGAGTTCTGATGGGTACTTTAAAAAAATTTTCAAAAAGCTTTTTGAGCTATGATAACCGGTAATATAGGGAAATCGCGTGAACTTCCCCATTTCGTGACATTGGTGTCGCATTCTTATAGAAACGATCTGTGTGGTTTTATCATGCGTACCTTTCAGAGATATCAATTCTACTTAATTCTAAAGTCAACCTTTTACCAGTTCCATTCCTCACTGCTATACATCAAGTTTGGTATTAAAACTCATGCAAGTACTGCTAGCGTAAGAATGAAAAATCAACTCATTTAAGATAAATTTGCTTTAAGGCCCAGCAATACCCTTTGAGCAGCAACTGAACATTGTTAGAAAATGTGATATTTATTTATTAATTGATAAACTAAAGTTCTTAAAAACTTAAGACAAGATTTTTGTGTATAGCGCAAAGGGTAACAATTATTTTTATAAACAATAATGATTAGCCTGAAACACTCATCCAAATTGAAAAAAAAAACCTTTCCGAGCAAAGATAAATGTCGCCGACAGGACTCGAACCTGCACAAAACCTTTTTATTATATAAAAATATAATAAAAACAGTAATTATTGAATGAAACACTAGTATATATTTATTAACTTGGCGGGTTTGCGATAAGCCGACGTAGCTCAACGGTAGAGCATCTGACCGGACATCAGAAGGGTGCAGGTTCGAGTCCTGTTGGCGACATTTATCTTTGTTCGGAAAGGTTTTTTTCAATTTGGATGAGTGTTTCAGGCTAATAATTATTTTTTATAAAAATAATTGATATTTATTTATTCATTTTATTATATACGCCCTATATGGGCCTTTACATATATAGTTAGTTATGGTAAACAGGTGCAAAACACATCACAGTAGGTACATAGATAAAATAACGAACAAATACAGGAATAACATAGTGTAAGTACCATTCCAAGTGATTAGTTACAGATTCAAATTTTCAAAACATACCTCATATTCACTGATACTAATACTCTAGACACATATATTAATAATTGTTGAGGATGTATACGATATGTTAATACGAAAGAGAGAGGGGGGGCATAAGAAATTGCTTTTAAATATTCAATAAAACACCATAATCTCTACACAACTGACATACGAGTATGTAGCATGTAAAGAAACGCTGTGGATTTTTTCATGTAGGTATGAAAAAAATATGTTAAGTGATACATGATTTTTCTCCTATATTATGGTATCTTCAAAAATAACATTTTTTTTAGTGAATAAAAACTTCTTGTTTTCTAGGGTAGCTTGTAAACTGTACATAGATATTTGGAATGGGAAGGCTTTGTCCTGCATCTCATCCACAGCCCGCAACACTGTAAACAACCAAAGTGTAAAATAAAAAATAAAAATAAAAAGCGTTAATATTTATTAAAGATTCTTACGCTTTTCAAGGTAATTTTATAGATATTTTCGAGTCCTAAAATTCATTTTATCAATACTTTCCAGTCCTAAAAATTAATACCAATAATTCAATAAATACCAACTCATCTTGTGCCACCAATCATCTAATAAATGTAACATCAATAGAAAGGGAGAAACAAATAACCATGTAAAACTATCATCTCTATAATTATTTTTTTCTAAAACTGTGTTCATCTGAAGCGACCTGCCAGGTAAGTATGTTTTTCTGTATCTGTCTGTACATAATTAGTTAAGAAATATTTGTACAGCGCCCTTGAGGTGATTTCTCACAAAAACGGCGCTATACAAGTCATCCAACTATTATTATTATTATTATTATCAATTTCAGAGATCATCTACGCTATTCCCGGCAACATGCATTGTTTTGTATCAATCACTTAGAAACATTTAATTGTTCTTTGTGTTTAATTCGTAGAACTCCATTTAATTTTTTATTTTAATTTAATGAAAATCAAATTTAATAATGTTATTATTAATTTCTGTTGTAAAGTTTTCACATTTCAACTCAAAGAATTCAGAATTTTAATTGTTTTCTAAATAAATCGGTTTTACCGATAATAAATCATTACCTGTCCAAATTTAAAAGGAGTGGGAGTTACTTGCAGAACTTAATAATAACATTATTAAATTTGATTTACATTAAATTAAAGAAAAAAAACTTAGAAACAAATTACCGCCCAAAAGCGCCTATTTTTTTCATTAGAATTTATTGAAAACTTATAAACGTTAAAAAATTACTCTTACTTATTTTATATATAGTTAACATTTTACAATAAACGATTTTTTGTTTTATTCACACCGATTAATGTTTTATGTCATTACTGAAAATGTTCACAAATATAAAACAACTAGCTGATGTGTCCCCGGCCTTGCTGGGGATAATTTTTTTTTCGAAATAAAGCTACGAAGTTGTGATTTCTTGCTTATCACGTGGGTGCCATAATTGATATTACTGCGAAAGTAATGCCTTGCGACGACTATTACTATCTCGAAATAAAGAAATATGAATTTAAAAAAATTATTTCATTCCAAGCATTTGTTTTTTTTCAATATATATCTAAATAATAAAGTTCTTATGTAGGTACTTACTTGTGTTTTCCATTTTGAAAATAATCTAACTAACTGAACGTTTTTCTTAGGAATACATAATCTGTGGCGAACGAGAGTGGTAAATCTATGAGCTAACCTCAATACAACATGGCGGGTTCAATGTTTTTCATACTAATTTTAAAACGTTATAGCAACAGTTTTAAAAATTGGATTTCATTCAAACTACTCTTTAAACCTTCAAAGAATAAGCTTCCCTTAATAAGAGCAGACTGTGCTATTTTCGAGAAAATCGTGTACAGAAAAAAAAACATTGATTTTCATATACAGAGATACATTTTGTCTATATACTATCGTTATGGACTTTTTCACAAACAAAATGTTAACGAAAATGTCAGACTAAAATCTGACGTCAAACATCAGTCAACTGTTGCCTAGTTCAATAAAATATATTCCTAGACAGTACTTACATAACGTAATTTCACAGCTTTATGGAAAAAAACGTGATGTAATAACCCTTTTCATGTCCAGCCAACCCTTAAAAAAGGTTTAATAAAAGTTTAACTGATTGGCAAAATTTTATAATATTCTGTTATACCTACATAATATTATAATCCAATCAAAACAAATGTGCGCACACTCGCGATCGTCCTTAAAAAGGTTCTATAGACACGCTGATCCAAAACAAATAAGCTTCCTAACTCGAAGACAAAAATTCTGACTAGGAAAGCAGAATTTCTGTTCAAAAGACCCGCTCGCGAAATTAATTCGGTTGTCGATTTTCCGATGAACAATGTTTTATGTGGGTGAAATTGTCAGTCCGTAATAAATCAAGAAAGCAAATTTCAAAACAATGTAATACTTAGGTATAATGTAAACACATACATTTGTTTTAAATTACTTTAATTTAATATGATGATTTTGGAAGTACCCTTCCTTCGTCAAGACTACATCAAAACATATGTTTTAATATAGTCTGAACGGAGGAAGGGTACATTTGCAATCGGCCGATCATCATATTAAGTTGAAGTGGTTTAAAATTAGTGTTATTGCAATGTTGAGTATATTTTCATATGAAGCGGTAACTTGGTGATGTGACATTATAATTTAAAAAATAAAACAATAACTTTGTTTACATAACTTTTATTTTATACTTTAGCCGACCGGGTTTACACAAGTTGTATACTGCCCTGAAGAAGCTACGGTAGTAGCGAAACCCGGTCGGCAAAAGTATAAAATAAAAGTCATCTAATCAAAGTTATTGTTTTATTTTTTAAATTAAATGTTGAATTTTTTTTTAAAATTTAATGTAAATCAAATTTAATAATGTTATTATTAAGTTCTGCAAGTATTTTTAGTTGTTATTATTGTGACAGCTGTTTCGGCGTTTAAGGCCATTTTCAAACGCCGAAACAGCTGTCACAATAATAACAACTAAAAATACTTGCAGAACTTAATAATAACATCATTAAATTTGATTTACATTAAATTTAAAAAAAATAAATTAAATGGAGTTAAACGAATTAAACACAAAAACAATTAATAAATGTTGAGTTAAATTTACTTATATTAAAAATGTCAAATAAACGGTCAAATTTTTCACTAAACGCTTTTTTACACAATTCATGTGGAAAGTTGCATAATTTATTTGAAAGGTTTTGTTCAAAGCGTAATTGACAGAGTTAATTATGAACAAACATTACTTAAAACACATTTTTCCGTGGTAGAAATCCATTGTTTTATGAGTAAAGAGCCTTATAGCATTATCCCACCATTGCTTACAGTTGCTTCAATACGTGTTCCTTTCAATGCAATGGTCATATTTACAAATCGCTTATGTAATGCAAAAAAAACAGATGTGCGAAAATCGAAATTTAAAAAATAAATTAATTAAAAATAATTTTGTGTTCACCACTTTATTAATATACATATATTAATATGTTTCTATATATTCCAATGTATTCTACATATTCCTGATGAAGAAAGGCATTGCTTCGTAACATGGTGATATATGTGTATATTAATAAAGTGGTGAATATAAAGTTATTTTTAATTCATTTATCAATAATGATGCCACAAAGTCAATACCAATCTTTTGAATGAATTATCGAAATTTTTACTTAAAAATGCTGAATTATTGCTAAATTCACCAGTTTTATAAAAATATCACATTTGCCATAAATAGAAGACAGAGAAGTCTAAATTCACTCATATAGTTAGATATGTTTCTTTGAAATTATAATTAACAACAACAATAACATTGCAGTGCCTCGGCGATGTTCACTGAGGGGAAGATTCACTCATTCCCCGCCTTACTTCGCCACCGACTAGCTTCCAGGGCAGGACACGGAAGTAAGCCAACGCAGCGAGTTGCTCAGCTCTCCACTTAATGGGCGATGGATTCAGGTGATGATACGGCGACTACCATGAAGAAGGATAATCTATTTTACGAATTTAAAAGTTGTAAAGCGCCCTTGAGGTGATTTTCCTGCGAAAACGATCTTATAAAAGCAATCCAATTATTTAAAAAATATATATATTGGAGAAGTTATCCTTGTATCCGAAATGCAAACAATATTATTTTCTTTATAATTTCTGCTTTGTCTACCCCAAGGGGGTTATTCTTCAAAGAATAAATAATTAGGTATATTACCTGTTCGATTCTTTGTAGATCTTGTAACCAGAATATTACCAAAGGCAATACAAATACCTTCCCAATTTCAATTTTTCTTTTGTGATAAGCAAGAACATGGTACGACATACGTACGAAAACTTGTGTGTTCTTTACTTTAGAGAAATTGTAGTCAAAGGATATCAAAAATCAACATGGGTTACATTTTTAAAATACTCCGTTTCATGTGTTTCTTTACAAGTAGAAATTTGGGATGTTTCAAAAGAAATACCTGTGTTTGTACCATATTAAGTATAGGTATATAATTTATAGAATAATGTTCAGAACAAAAGCAACCGTTGTAATAATGGTAATCGTATTGCTGAAATCTACTAAAACAGCAAAAAATCTCCATACTAACATCATTGCATACGAATGAAAATCATGCTTGCAACTCAACGTAATGATATGGAATGAAAATTTATTGCTCCTAAAAAATACGGATCTGCAATCTAAGTAGCACATACGTTATGAATATTGCAGATTCAAGGCGCATCCGGTTCATAAAATTGAGAATTCACGCAACTGGCTTTTCTCAACTCTCTTTTTAATTTAATAAGGAATATTGAATATTGTCTTACAATCGTTTGGAAAAATTAGAGTAGTAAAATGAAAACAGAATATTTCAAAGTTTTTCAACGAATCAACGAAATAACGTTAAGTTGATCTAAATATCCTCCTAAAAACAAAAATTTTAAGTTTCCTGATGCCAGGATTTTCAAAGAGAAGTTTGTGTTATTATTTAAATGTCTGCACGATGGAAATTGAATTACGAGTTGAAAACAAATGTGTTGATCTGGAAAAGAGATAAAATAAAATGATGCAAATTGCATGACCCCTAGCTCACTATATGAGAGGTTTTACTTCTAAAGCACAGACATATAGTTCTGGTTTACGGTGAAGTCACACATCACGGCAATCAATGTTCAATCTAGAAAAAAATGACTTTACTTTCGATCGGCAATTAGTATCTGTTACCACCCGCCGAGTTTCCCAAGAGCCACCTCTACTCGTGCCGCCGCCAGGGGTTATGGGAGTACAGGGGTTTGGGGTGTACGGGCGCAGGGGTGTGTATAAATTACCCGCGAAAGAAGCCACCCTGGAGGTGAAAGCCTCGCATGAAAGCCTGGCAGAAAGCTCGGCATAGTAAAAGAGATTGGATATAGGGTTCGGTGAAGGTCCCCATAAATACTTTAGCACCCCGCTGAGGGGATGGCATGCAGTTCTGGAGTTCATATCATTATTTTGCGATTATCGAACGCATGTATTTCTGAAATCACTTTGACGTACAATCTTTTTTCCGCCTGTACGTCCTCTTTGTTTTTACTCTAACACGTGATGTCGGCCTTTGAAGTTGACATGAAAAAATAATTGGCTTTCAATACAAAAATAGATATATGACAAAAGCGAGATGCTTCATTTAACTCCAATGTTTAAATTTCAATATGCTGAAAAAATATTGGCGTCACGACATTTCCCGCAGGGCTAAAACATGACAGTGGAATTCTACGAACGATCAAGTGCGCCCTTCAATTTAGTTTCTGACTATTCTGTTGACATGCCTGTACTGTATTATTTTTTCCGATAATTCGCGCCATATCTGCCTAGAAAAAGAACTGACTTCTTCTATTCCCGTATGCATCACATTCTAAGTAAGAAGCTCACACATAAGCTAAGTGGAAAAGAGCGCTGGTCCCAGATAGACCAAGAGGTCTTAGGTTCGAGTCCCAGTTGCGACCATGAACTTTTTATTTTGTGCCTCTTCTGCTTCATATTTAATTTGAGATTTATTAAACTTTACCACTCCTTTGTCGGGTGACAGCCGACATCACTATTTGTACGCTAAAACTCAGTTGTCGGCTGGCGGCCGACAAGAAAAGACGTGCGCGGTGTATTTTCGCGCACAAATTTTTACACGTGACGTTGTTTCTTGTGATTATTCGATAAAAAAAACATTAAAATTCACGTTTTAATAAGATTTTGACTGTTTTCCGTTTTTGTTTTAATATAAAATAACCTTTTTGTAACTGCCTATCAATAAAATAATATCGTGACATTATTTAAATTAGAGTTGGCTGAAAACAAATATTTAAAAAAATAATGGAGTGGTAAGGGTTAATATTGTCTTCAATGATAAAAAAAATGTATGCATCTTTCACAACTAACAATTTTTTCATCAGGATACAATGTACACTGGAAATAATTATATATATCAGCATTGCCAATAAACAACAATAAGTGCTTGGAGAAGGTATATAATTAGGTGATGTAAAAATAAAAAAATGTTAAATTAACGAAATTCTTATAAAATAATATTTATATTAGAAAATATAAAATTAAATTGGTTTAATCAAAACGTTTTTTTTAAATGACATATTTTAAATAACATCTACCATTGAAATTCATTGTTTAATATCTCACTTGTCGCAAAGTACTGATTAGAGAATTGTACCACATTACATTAGGAAGTATAATACATAATTTTCAACTCACCAATTCAGTAAAATCCAACGGCTCACAGATAATCTGAAAAAAAAAAATTATTATTAAAAACATAAAATAATAATTATTGCTTACAATATTCTTGTACAACTCACTAGTTGGAAGTAAATTGGTGTATTGAACCCACACTACATGAAATATGTTTAAAACTCTTGAATCTGTACAAAAAATATTCAATGTGGATTAAATATCTCATTACAATCTTACGAGTCACGATTTCAATACTTTGATTTTATTATCTTGACTATAAGGCAGTCTGCTCACTTGATGTACTTATTCAAAATTATTCACAACAAGCTTGAAACCATTCATTGTCTAAGTAGTATTCACGTAAAAGTTCCTAATGGACACTATTTAAGGATTCATAAAACATTGTATTTTGAATTATTTAATAATAATAATATCGCCTATTTCAATCAAATGTCTCGAATGTGTAGATTGTACAATGAATGCTAGAGAATGTAACGATATAGACATCTTTATTAGCAGCATCGCATATTTAAAAAAGAAAATTTACCATCTTCTATCACGTTATGGAACATATTAATAGAAATACTTTAACATGCTTAATATATTTTTCTTCTGTTTCTATATCTTACATTATGTTTTATTACTTATGGTGTTATTAGAAATGTTATTAGAATAACATACTTTATTTTGTATTTTTCTCTTTCTTTAAGATATTTTATGCCTTGTATGCCAAACCAAAAACTATGCATCCTGTGAACCTTTTTAACTGGATATTTAACTTACACACTTCCCAATGTTAATTTTATAAATATTATAATGTTAGTAATCTGTAAATGTTTCAAAGCAATAAATACATAAAAATGATTTTCATACATCCATTAAAAAATACTTTGTAACCACAACTTTATTAATATATACATATCAACATGTTTCGAAAACGAAGCTTTCCTCATCAGGAATATGTAGAATACTAAAAAAAAATAATGTAAAGTACAGATAAATGATAAAAATAAAACACAATAATGTAAGAATAAAAACATTATAAACATAAACAAAAATTGATAAGTAGGTAAGTAGTAATAATAAATTGAATAACAAATTTAGATATTAATACGAAAATAATAATAATAAATAGAGATTGCTATTTAAAAAAAAAAATGATTATATAATAGTCAATTAATTATATTTAACTGACTATTAACACTTTGTCTAATTTCAAATTTGTCCAATTGTAAACCGGTTGTATTCGTACGTAAAATTTTTAAACTTTTATTTATTTCAAAAGAATGATTTGTTTCCAAAAATTGGTTTTTATTTTAACTAAGGTCAGGTAAAAACGAGATGTTTCCTATTTTAGTTACCGGTGATTATGAGCGTCCGGACAGTAAAATATGACGCAAGCAAAAATGAATTTAAACATTTATTTCCAAGAGGAAAATTTTTGAAAGAAAGAATATTATGTTCCTTGTCAAATAAACAAACCCTTAAGTTGAACGGCCTGTAAGGTTGAAATACTAAACACACACATGTAGGTATATATAATAATACATACGCAATGTTAACCTCTCTAAGCTTCCAACTGAACAGTAGGTATTTTCGTGCTGTGCCAATATTAGTTTTAATTTAGTTATTTTCGCGTGTATTTTCTTTGCTTGGTAAATGGCTCTGATACCCATTTAAAATAAAATACGCCAAAATAATAAGGCCGTGCTGTTTTCTTTCTACATAAGTTCATACTTGTTATTTTGTTTGCTTCGTTTTTGTTTGTATGGGCAGATAAATTTTTGAGTTCTCATGTTATCATTATTTGTAAAGAAATGTAAGTGTATTACTTCGGAGATTCTATGTAATATCAGGTTTTATCAAGCAAATTAAGAATAAATGTCATAACAACACCGATCTTTTCTTCTAGGATTTATATTGATTTTCCATACAAGGTTAAATGCTCAATGGCACAATAACGGTTTGATACAATTATGACGTATACGTAAAAAAATTAATGTGTTACTTCAAAACCTGAACATGTAATAATAAGTACAATATTTTACAGATTCTGCTGAAATCTTCAAGCTTCTGAACGTTACGACAATTTGACAAATTTACGCTAAATTTGCAGTCTAATCTAATCTTCATATTCTCCTAAAATGTCAATAATTTATTTTAACAAGATCTTCATCAAACTACACCCTTAATATCCCAATAAAATATAACATCCATGTTCAAAGACATTTAAAATACTTTGTAAATATATTATATAATCACATGCCTACATCTTTAAAACAAACAAGAGAAAAAACACCTTTAATAAAACTTAATATCTCGATCTGAATCAAATCAAAAGAAACAGATTTCTTCTATAGTTTAATAACACCAAACCTAACAACATTTACAGTAAATATAAATAATTAATTTGTACTTCTGACTTCGTATTATTTTTATTATTCTTAAAAACAATTGTATAACCATTTCAAAATAATACTATATCACAAACACCTCAGTATAGGTTCTCCTAGTGAGGCGGTCACGATACGCTAGTATGTATTAATAATTTACAGTATAAACAAATGATGTCTATATAATAATTGCTTATATTATAAAAATTATCCGTAAATAAATAGAAATTAATAAATAAATAAATAATATTCTTGATAATCCAATAATAACTAAATATACAATGAGTGGAGAATCAATTTATTTAAGTTCTATCAATTGAGTAGTTATGAGCAATTATACATACAATATTATAATAAATAAACACAGAAAAATAATCAATACTCGTACATATGATGATAACAGCTAAAATGACTAACTAACTAACTAACCATCACGCCGTTTCCCCACAGGGGTAGGCAGAGAGGATGGACCGCCAAACAACTCGATCTTGGCATACACTTCTTGCTTCATTCACATTCATACAACGCCTCATACATTCTCTTCTGTTATTCCGACTTCTGACATGGCCCGACTCGAGTATTTGATTCACTTGATCGTGCCATGTCTTCCTCAGGCGTCCCCGGCCTCTTCTTCCATTCACATTCGCGTCATATATTCTTCTTACACTCCTTTCTTCGTTCATTCGCTCTACATGCCCAAACCATCTAAGCGTCCCTTTCTTAATCTTGCTCACTACGCTTACGTCAGCCTTGCATTCTTTACGAATCTCAACATTTTTCACTCGAATGAGTAATTATATGAGTAATTAAATTTTTCGCATAATACGATAAATTCAGCCAGTTTGAGGTTCCGTGTTTTCAAGGTGCAGTTGATAATGCCTGCATCTGGAAAGGTATTGAATATTTTGCAGTTATGACCCATTAGATTTAAAATGTGGTACACTAAATAAATCGTTTGATAAAAAAAGGGTATTGGACAGTTAGGGTCGGTACAGGAGGTTTAGCGGTTACTCGGTTGAGTTACCAGTTACAAGAAAAAAAAAATCACCGGACACCCAAATTTTATTTACATTTTTTCTTCAAATAAGCTTAGGAATCACTCGTTAAAGTTTGGCAGGGACGTGCTTATATATTTTATATATAATATACTCGTATATAATATTACATCACAGAAAAATACTAATTGGCCGTGTCCAGATGGGCCCAACAACACACGTGAACCTCCCCAACTGGCGAATAAACGCGCACAACTCCCCACACGCTCCCAACTGGCGAATAAATAATTAATCCGTCAAAAGGGCAAAATAAAGTGCATGAAATTATATGCGATTACTATAGTCCATTCGGGCTTTTCCGCCATTGTTCAAGTATTCATTGGCTTACTTGCTAGTTGGGAGGGGCTAATCTGGTCGCCCGGTTCAACCTGTATATATAAAAGTATTTTGTTTGGCAACATTATCATTTATTATTAAAATAAAATCGTAAAATTTTTGAAGTGTCAATACAAAAATTAATTTGCAATTCATTTAAAGCAAGATATTATTGAATCGGTGTGGAAACACGTTGTGCAGGAATCCACGTTAGATCATTTACCTTATTTGGTTTATCCGTAAATACGCTGCGACATTATTTTGATTTGAGATAAACAATCTAAAATTGTTTTTTCAAGATTCATGGAGTTGATTCGAACGCGTAATGGATACATGAAACATATCTGGAATCGAATCCGTGATAGCGGTTATCTCAGCGTTTGTATCGGGACCCTTTATATCAAGGGTAGTAGGCATTATTTGTTACGGAACCACGTTTTTAATATAACTCAGAAATCAATTGAATTCTGGTAGCAGACTTTGTATGATCTCTACAGGATGTCCGAAAATCATTTCAGTTCTACCAATGTTTAGTTCGAAATAAAATCATACGATTTAGGTACAATAATAGATCTGACAAAAATTACATTAAATTTCTTTCTAAAATTATAGAAAACCAATGCATGACCAAAATCAATCACCGTCTAGTAAGAAACTTTCACCGCCTACTTTCCATATCCTTTAAGTACCAACTTAAACTTCTCCCAACCTCTTGTATATATTTGAATGTACTATGTTTTGTAAGCGCCTTATTGTTGCATTTCTATTATCACGTACCTTTAGTCTCTCAAAAACATTATGTGTGTTACATTCTTGATGTACTTTTATTTCTATTAATTTTATTTATTCGCTACTGTCGCTAGATGGTGCTCTGCAACTCAAACATGAGAAATCTTTCTCTATTGAGTTGGGTATTTTTTGTAAAATAGATTAATACTTTTTTGTAATTAGCTATTATATCTGTACTATTAAATATTCTATATGTATTTATATTAAATAAAAAAATGAAAAAAAATATATATATATAAAACATCCAGTGGCAAGATAATTGACGTATTTAGCTTATTGGAATAACTTATTGAAGCTTATGAACCCCATTATAATATTTAATCATGTTAAAAAGATAATATTAACAAGTATCAATGAAAGATTTAAAGATAACATTAATGATTATCAAAATTGAAAAATGAAATCGATAAAAATGACGGACCATTTTCTTTTAATCTAGTATGTCTACCTCTCTGTTCTCTCCTCTCTTTCAGAAAGCCATCATTGTTTTATAAATTGTTTTTGTGTTTAATTCGTAGAACTCAGTTTAATTTTTTAAACTTAATGTAAATCAAACTTATTAATTAATTGATAAACTAAAGTTTTTAAGACAAGATTTTTGTGCATAGCGCAGAGGGTAACAATTATTTTTATAAACAATAATTATTAGACTGAAACACTCATCCAAATTGAAAAAACCTTCCGAGAAAATTTTTTAAAAATTTTTTATCATTTTTCTATACTTGAAATTATTTTTTAGTATTCATTTATTCCTGAAGATGATAGCATTTCTATGGAAACATGTAGAAATATTTATATATTTTAAGTAAAGTGGTATATACAAAGTGTATTTTCAATTTATATAATTAATAATTATTGTTTATAAAAATAATTGTTACCCTTCAAACTTATTAATGTTATTATTAAGTTCTGCAAGTATTTTTTTTAATAATAACGTTATTAAATTTGATTTATCTTAAATTTAAAAAAATATATATATTGTTTCATTTTCACAAGACGAACACAGTTTATTTCTCTTGTATAGATTTTGTTTTACATTATTGGACGGTTGCTATTTATTGTTTATGCTATTTCTTTGTATTTTTACGTTAATCCTCTGCTTCTTGTGTACAATATAAACAAAATATAATATTCTGAATACTTACACTAAAACAATATTATGTAATTTTCCTCAATATTATCTAAAAAACATCAAATCTGTCGGGATGGCCCACTGACGGCTCTAGAACGGTGAGCGCCATAGAACTAATGAGCTCTAATGACCCTTCCACACGACCGGTTTTCTCAAAACTAACTAAAGCCACTGTGTCGAAAGGTTCGACCATCCGGTCGACTTTTCCTAAAGTTGATAGGCTTAAATCGGCAACTTACAAATTACAAAAAAAAAATCTGTTTGGACTTTTTCACTCGAATGATTAAAAATTCAAAAGTTTTTGTTTTATGTGAACACCGAACAAGAGCCCCGCTACCCAAAGCCGGTGGAACTATGGCAATCCCATTAAATTGAAACGTTACTTAAAATGGCTTAACCCGTGATCAGTGACCAGATCTGAATAGTTAGCTCCTTTCAAACCTTCTTCCCCATTTTCTTCTCTCCACACTCCATTCAGCTTTACAATATTACCCGCTTAAGGATGCCATAATCCCACTAATTTCAAGCAGGCGGGTCCCTTGGCGGTAACTATTCACATGAAAAGACCTGATTTTTTAACGTTCGAGTGAAAAAGTCCAAACAAAAAAAGCTGTGCAAATTTTTGGTTAGTTAGTTGGACATACTGACAGATTGATGTATGTTACTTTATATATAAGATTGTGAAAAATTACACAAGAGTTTATCAATGGATTCTGAAAACATTTTTTTAAACCATCCCCTCTAAAATTTTATCAATGAAAAGTATTCATATTATTTTTGTACACCATCTACAAGGGTGGTTATATTTTGTATAGGCTGGTTAATTTTGCGTCGAACAGAGGCAATGGAGCTGAATAGAATTCATGCATGATTCCACATAGATAGTTAGCAAACATACAGAAAGCCACTCTGAAAGGCTTTCCTCGTATCAAACGAAGATCTATTTAATATTTACGATATTTAGCAGAAATATTATTCTCTCATTACACGGCGCTTTGTGCGGAAGCCAAATTGAATAGGCCTTATAAGATGTCATTAAGATTTCATTCAGCGAACGAAAGATACTATAATTAATGTCGTATGTGCTCGGGTATTTCACGTATCAATATCGTAATTAAAACACTCTTGTAAGTGAGAACACTATAAAACAATGCTTTATTGAATTTTGAATAAACGCTTTGACTGCACAAGCCAGAATTAATGAATATGGGGTCAGTATTCACTTGGTATACAGTAGCAATGTGCAAATTTTTTTTTGGCAATTTTGTCAATAGAAAAAGCATTTTATACTCGTATAACAGAAAATTAAAGCTCTTTTCTCACAGGTGTACATAATTTTTGGTAAAAATTGATTTTTATAATTTTTAGAG
Source organism: Halesus radiatus (assembly GCA_022606495.2). Lineage (NCBI taxonomy): Eukaryota > Metazoa > Arthropoda > Insecta > Trichoptera > Limnephilidae > Halesus > Halesus radiatus. The sequence continues at coordinate 1,434 of JAHDVE020004464.1, read as the reverse complement.
TTTTGTTATCCAATATTCAATAGATGAATGTCATTTTTGTACAGCATCGTTTAGGGATAACATCACCTGTATGTTTGTAAGAAAATGTTGTCTTGTTTCTTTACTACGTTATGAAAAAAACTATTTTAAAATAATAGTACCCAATTGCTGACTCTTTAAAAATTGCAAGTGCCTCCCACTATTGAATTTGGTAACCACCTCTGTTCTGAAGCCCCAAAATACCTGAAAAAATCCTTGACTCTGTGCAGAAACGGGCGGTCGGCTTGATAGATTCCCCTGTCTTAACAGACGGATTGTAGTCTTTATAACACAGGCATCAGGTGAGATTGCTTTCCTTGTTTTACCGGTAATTCAATGAAAGATGCTCTGAGGAACTTTTTTTATTTGTTTATTTGAAACACACATTATTAAACAGTAAAATATAATGAAGCTTTGATTGCCCAACTGGAAACAAATCCCGTTTTAGGACAATTTACAAATACCGTCACTGATCCTTTCAGCACCAGTGCATAATCGGAAAACACAACAAACGCACGCCCATCATTTGTACATGGTTGACATTTGTCACATGAGAACGGGCTGTTTCTACTTTCTTAAGTTCAACTGAAACTGGTTCTCTGGAACGATTTTACGGCATCTATGTATCCTCCCTCTTACAACATGGGTCTCATCAACCCTTTGTTCATTCCTTCCTCTCCTCATAAAAATCCTCCACACAGCATCCTCAAAGATGACATTAGCCCTGAAGGATATTATTTTCCTCGGGGCCTCCTGTGTAAAGTTAATTAAAAAAACTACTCGAATGATTCAGTATACAAAACAAATAGTTGGTTCATATTGAACAAATTTTATAAAAAACCTTAAAAAAAGTGGGATTTATTTTACGCATTACAAAAGCCCTTCACCATACCGCACACACTTATTTTACTATATATGTAAGATCACAACCTGATAGCCCCCGTCATTTAAAATCCCCAACATCATACGTATATTGATCGTACCGAAAACATAAAAAAAAAAATACAAAACATCAGATGTGTAAAGCCCATTGATCTGTATAAACACAGAAAAATCATTGATGCGTTATTCTCTTACAAAATTGTAACTGCTTTGTTGATTCGTGATATCTGTTAGAAGGGATTACATTTCGCTGTCCTGAACACCCAACCGATCGAACGATTTATATATCACGTTATAAATATGAGAATGCACAAAATTAATTAATGGGTTGTATCCTCGAGATATTTAATACCTTACGAGATGTTGACATTCTCAATTATACCTTGAAAACATAAAGTCAATCTCACTGAATTAATATGTTTTGTATATCGCCTGTCCAATGCCAAAGTAGCGAATCTGCAAAAGCATAATTTCGAGATACTGATGTTTGAGGTACTTGAACTGCTGTCAAAAAACGATGTATGTTAATTTCCA